>APFE031437571.1:0-39398 GCA_000404065.3 Pinus taeda
GAAAAGTAGGAGGAAAGAGAAAAATGTTGCAGTCCAAGACTCCCCTACAAAAGAAATTCAAGAAACTGTCCAAAAAGAAGAAGAAGACCAAGCTAAGAGTAAGAAACAGAAGAAATAAAAAGGCAAAAGTAACATTCAAGAGATCTCTCCATCCCCTGAGCAATCCTTAGAAGAAGATTACCAGCCTCTGTCAGAAAGACTAATAGATCTTAAAGCTGCTGCCATGGCCAAGAAAAAGCAAAAAAGGAAAACAAAGTACACAAAAGAAGAGTATGAGTTCATCTTTGAGAAGGAGCTCTAGGCTAAAAGGGAAGTGGAAGAAAACCAAGGGAGATCAGTCTCACTTTTTTGATTTAAGTGAAGAGGCACTTGAAAAATCTCCAGCTTAGCCAAGCCTTGAATCAAGTCCTCCACGTGAGGAAAGCCCTTTTCGGCCGGAAAGAGAGAGCAGTCCTCCTCCACCAGATTTTGAGTTTAGAAAGAGAAAGACACATGAGGTAGATCCTAGTTAGCAAGAGGTATATAATTACCTGGAATCGTTAGAACAATCAGCTGCAGGACCTAGTACCTCTCTTCCACTTGATGCACAAGTTCAGTCTTTGAAATAGGAAGTATTTGAGCTAGAAGTCCTAAATAGACATATCATACAAGAAAATGAAGCACTTAGAGACTAGGGTAAGGTAGACAAGATTGTCCATGATAATACTATGCTTCATTTAGGACTGTGGCAGAAGAAAAACAGAAGACTGAAGAAGAGATGCAAAAATTTAAGCAGAGCATTGATTAACCTCAAGTTCAAATGTCTAGTTAGAAAGCCAAGGATGATGATGATGATGGCATCAAAGAAGAAAAAAAGAGGACTAGACGTCCTTGCAGAAGCCTCAGAGCATGTGGATTAGAGGGAAATAACTCAATTTTGGTTGCATGAGGACATGCAACACCTTCACAATGGGGGTATGTTGAGCCTCAAACCTGCACCTTCCTATACACCCTCTTAGCCTTCTTTCTCCACTCAGTTCATTCACCCAGTTGTTAAATCATTGCATTATAGTCTAAAAAGGACTTTTTATATGGTTTTCTGACTATACTTATGACTATTGCTTGGTTTAGTTTTTTTTGTTCATGCAGCTGCGAAAACTTGTCAGTTTCCGTAGCTAGCACAGGATTCCGCAGCTATTTTGTTAAAAGTTGTGCTACAGGTGTCCTATGAAGAAATGAGCTACATGGGCAAGCTCCAGGTGGCGGATACATGGAATGTGTCCCTTCAAATTAGCTAAATCATCCATGGAAGGCCACGGTCAACGAAGGTCAAAGACGAGGACAACCAAAGAGTTCAGTGGTGGCACGTCACTGTATTGAGCACGTGAATGTTACGTGGCACAGTCCTCAGCTCACGAAGGCACCAGCACACCTGAAGATCGTTCCCGAGACCTGAATCTAACAGCCAACCACTCCGAAGATTTAAGAAACATGATGACAGTTACACTAGATCTCGGCTGAAGGGATCTACGTGTCTTTAGCAATGCAATTAATAGCGTAGAAGTTTTTTAATTAGATTTAGCATTTTGGCATTATAAATAACATGTCGATGGACGTTGTAAAGGAGCTTTTTGATATGTATGTGAATTCTGAACTGTTTATGTGAATTTCGAACTGCTGCTATCACCCCACTGTTTTTATATGCTGTTGTTTTAATACATGAGAAGACTTTTTTGAGTTCATCCGTGTGATTATTGGTTGAGTGGCTGAAGTGGCGGAGGGCCCCTGCACACTGAAGCCTTGTAAAGTTATCATTTAGTTTTATTATGTTTTTGTTTTTATCATTAGCTTGTACATAATATACTGTTTGATGTTTCTGTTGTTTATATTTTCACCTTTGTTTTCTTAGAGCTGTCAACTGATTAGTGCTTTTCTGCAAGTTTTCTTAGGCAGTCAGAGCAATTTTTCATCTTTTTGATAACTATTGGCATATGAGATCATCTTGTCCTTTCCTGCTAACTTTTTCATTTTCTGAAGTTTAAATTCAGCATTGGTCCCTTTTTCAAGTTGTGATTTCTTATTTTTTTTTCCTGCATTAGAATATCAATACTGCTTCACCAATTTATGGTTCCTTTCTATGGTCCAAGTGGACTCTATCAGCAAGAAATCAGAATATAACTAACTCTAGTGTGATTTAGTTATCCATATGCTTACTCATGGGTTCTTTCCACAAGGTAAGATTGAGCTATGGTACAAGGACTAGAAGAGTTTCAAGTAGTGTGACTAGTTTCCCTTTTTGCAATTAATTCTTGTCAATTAGATATCAATTTGCTTGACTTGTTATCATGAATTAACTTCCCCAGGTTAAGATGAGCTGAAAGGGTAAAAGGATTTGAAAAGTTCAAGTAAGTGGTGATTAGTTTCTTTTATGCAATTTACTTTCTTGCCATTTAGATATCATATTGCTTGACTTGTTCATGATTACTTCCCACAAGGTAGATTGAGTCAAAGGGTAAAGGATCTGAAGAGTTTAAGTAGTGTGAATTAGTTGCTTTGCTTTAAGTTTGAGTTGTTTTTAGTTTTTACTTTCTTTTCATTTTGGCAGCAAGGATACTGGGCCATTTTCATTAGTTCACTATTTGATGCATTTATTTCCTCTTAAGAATTGATTTCATTTTAGTTATTTTAAATCTTTCTTTTGAGCACTTTCAAGTTTAGAAACCATCACCGTCTACACTCCATACTTCACTTTCATCCTCGCCATTACACATTAGGGAAAAATAAATCCAAAAACAAACTAAAAATCTCAAAACGACAAAAGACTAAGGAAATGGTTATCTAGTACATATAGTACACTTCACTTCGTCAGTTTACGAACCCCGGGTTGACATTTTAAATAGCAATTTAGATCACACTAAATTGACCAAACACCATGTACATAGTATTCTTGCTTCTTATTGTTTTCATTTTGTTTGCCTTGCTTACTATATTTGTTTTCGTTTGGTTTTCTTCTCCTACTATTTATTTTTTTGTTTGTTTGAGTTTCTTAATACCTTGCTATTTTTGTTTTCCAAAAATAAGTGCTGCCATCTATTGAGTTCTGCCTTTTGAATGAGTATGTGCCTGAGATATGAAAAGATTTGTGACACTACAACACTTGGCTAGTCTTGTGTCTGTCCTCTCTATGCTTGGTTATAACCTTCAGCTGATGAATTCTTGATGGATAATACGAGTCATCTGTCAGGAAAGATTTGGTCCAACCATGAACCTATGTCCACACTGGGAAGCCCCGTGCCTATATTCAGCTTTCTCCTTTGTGTGTTCAAACTCATCCAACTAGTAGAAATAGAGAAGGGGGAAATCTAAACAAGAAAACCCATGTTAGAGGTCTTACATGCTTCTCTAAAGGAACAACCTCTTCTGCTCTCAATAAGTGGATCCCTCTTCTGCCCCAAAAATAAATAAGTACCTATGCACAGTCCTCTAAAAAAAATAAAAAAGGTGAAAGAAGAGAAAGGCTTCTTGCATAGAGAGGTGAAGCATGCAACTCCACCAGGGTACTGACCACGCTCACTAGCAGTGGATCGATGCATGTGTTCCTATGTGATTTGGTCGAGGTACTGTCCAGCCTGTTGGTAGCAGAGCAACACTAGAGATGAAAACTTATACTCTGAAAATCTTTAGCTCGCGAGCTAAACTACCCTTCCCGATTTTGAAACACTGTGATCAAGTTGAACCTTTGTTGTCTTTGACTGAGTTGGAAAAAGGTGAACCATGTATGTCCAAGGGGTAAGTGGGGAAGATGAAGTAACCTGCACAATGATTCAATACTCCCCAAAAGACCAAGGCACTATGTTGTCAATGAACCAAAACAGAGAAGCTGGAGTTCCACCAGTGTGTCCCCAAGTGTTGTAGTGGCTGCAACACCCTCCAAAATTTTGGCCTACATCCAATTTGAGAGCCTCATTTGATAGTTTTACTTAATTACTACATGCACTTGGGTTCACTTTGTGAGCTCGTGTGAGTCTTCACACCCACCTTGCTTGATAATTCCATAAAAAAAAAATTCATGTTGATGTTAATGTCATGCTTGTGACCATGTTCTAGTCATACACAAGGTCTTTGCTTCATGTGTACTTCTTGTGTTCACTATGAAAACATCCATCACGCTCACACATGGAGTCATATACACTATCACGCAAGCATCATCGTGGTCATCCAATGATCAATCACAAGAATTGCAATTGTCACTCTCATCGTCGTTTAACCATGTTGAGAATATGTGTCTATATGGTTTGAATCGTCTCATCGTCAAGTCATGTAAGTGTGTGTTTGCAAGATCACATATACACCTTTTAACTTCTTCACACACAGTCATTTTGTTGAAGTTCTGACGATTGGATTTCTATCTGACATCCAGACCTTCACCTCGCCATCGACTCGATCAACTTTCACCCAGAACAGGGTAGATGCACGAAGCAATCCATTTCAAGTTGCGTTGCCTACAATAAGATTAATCAACTTTGTTATTGGTCAACTAGAGAGTTTCACCCGACAGTCACCCCAGGGCTGATCCCTCTCAAAAATTGCGCAGAGGCTGCACACCTTGGCTTCTCTATTGTCTAAGAAAATTTCCAAGACAGGTCAGATAAACACCTAGTGCCCATCCCTATCTCCCCCAGAAAATTGCACAATTTTTCCAGCTAGCCCACTAGTTAGCCGACCGCTTGCTCACCCTGAAAACTGCGCAGTTTTCATGAGCACGCCCTCTACTTCCGAGTAGTTCGTTCAACTTAGAAATTGTGCAGAGGTGATTAGTAGGCCAACCTCCTAGTATTAGTAGAGTTTTCTCCACCAGCAACTCCCGACAACTAACTACCAATTCCCTCCAGGAGTTGTGCAGTTTTCACTGCCAAGCTCTAGCAGGTGACTGTTAGTTCCCTCCAAGAATTGCACAGTTTTTGCTGCCAATGTCCTAGCAACTAACTACCAGTTCCCTCCAGTAATTGCGTAGGTTTTATGCCAAGCCCCATCAGCTGATTAGTAGTTCCCTCCAGGAATTATGTATTTTTTACTACCAATGTCCCAACAGTTGATTGCCAGTTCCCTCCAAGAATTGCGTAATTTTTGTTTCCAAGCTCCCATTACCTGGTGCTTCCGAAAATTTCCCATATTGTTTCTACCCAGGCATCCCAAAACCTAGACTTCTCCTCTCAAAAATTGTGTAGTCTTGTCCTCCATTTGAGCCAGACTCTGTGGATAGTCACTGTCAATCTGGATTGGCCATATTCATCACCTAGTTGCTTCTACACAATGTTCACTAGTAGTGCCCAAAGCCTCCATCCCAACTTGCAACTGACAACCTTATCTCCTCTCTCAGTCACCTACCTCCAGAATGATCATGCACCATAGTATAATAGGAGTTTTATCGATTTGATGTTGTCTCCTCATGAATGATTGCAGATACAGGTACACAAACAAACATGGCACGACAACATATGGGATGAACAAAGGGATTAAATGTAGAAGGACATGTTCACCGATGGATGAACAAACGATGCATGCAAAGAGATGTGCTCAGGAATGAACGGACATGCAAGGATGTGTCAGCACATAGACGAATGAATGAGGGAACATGCAAGATAAGTTCACGGATGGACGGACAAACAAACATGCACTTTTCGTGAATGTGTGAACCCATCAAGCATGCCAACATGCAAGCAAGAAGCAACGTGCAAATGCAACATCAAGCGAAGCAAACGACCATCAAAGACTCTGCGCACTTTCATATTTGAAGGTGAAGCTATGACACACCATGAATATATCTATCACCTAGCAACATTGCATCTCGACATGCACACCAGCAACAACATGAATGTACGAGCATTGTCATGTTGAGTCTTGTCATGATTCATGTCATCCACATCTCTACTGTGGGACATAATGTCAATCAATGTAATGTAACGTGGAATTCCAAGAGACCCACTTGTTATATGAAGAGTTATGTAAAGTCAAAGGCTCACGGAAGTCAAATAGTCATGAGGGTAGTCGAACAACCACAAGGGTGAGTTTCACCCTTGGCTATAAATACGCCCTCATTTGTACACGCAAATTAATTTTGACCTCATCTCCTCCCACATAGCCTTGAGAGTCTATAATATTTTCTTTGAGGAGTAAGTAGTGGCTCGAACGCCTCACCCACGGGGTTAATGATGTATGGTGTAATGATGTGTCTTCGAAATTTCACTTGATTCAAAAGCCTGCTAACATGGCAACACATTTTCACACATGTATTGTAACTATTGTAAGACTGATATTGAGCACTTGTAATGCATGTTTCTTTAACTTTTGTTTAACACTTGAACTCTTTCAATTGTTGTAATACATATATATTAATGAAATGTGTTGCTCGAGTTATTAACGTTGTCCTACCCGTGCTAGTTACCTCCCTGGACATCAGATAGACCTTTGATGTAAAATTTCTATAACAATTGCCACAGTCGCATGGAATCCTCCATTATGTGTTGTATGTGTTATCTTTCCTTGTGTGTTGTGACTAATGCATTCTTGTGGACTACTCTTCCAGAAGCTATGCACGTCTCGTTATGTTGTGTGTTCCTAACAGAGTTGGGGCTTCCTCCCATTTGACTTGGGACTCACTCCCACCCTCTCCCTCTACATTGGAAGAACCATTGACACAAGTAACACTAGCAATCATCAGGCATGCGAATCTCATTAGTCGAAGACAAAGCGAGCCACTCTCTTGTGCTAACAAGAAAGAGCTGAAGCAAATCTTGAAGATAATGGTAACCAGGCCGTTATATCGTATGGGACTTCCACACCAAATAGTGTGAGGTCTAGTTGGTACTTCATATCAGGGTGATCCCCTATGTTGGCAGGTCAAGCACCATCAACAGGAGGGTTTTAAATATATAAAGGAGTGGGGTATGATGGGATTTCTTATCCAATTACCAATATAAGGTTTTAGATCTACCTTCGATGGGAGGATGGGATCAATGGATAAGGGATGGAAACTCCAAAGTAGGTTACGATGGGATCTGATTGTTTTCTCTGAGGTAAATGGTTGTAAAAAATTATGGAAGCTTATGGAATTTGTCTCTTTTTCCCGAATTTAAAGAACCGACATACGTGCAAAGGGGAAAAATCTATAGGTGATCAATGAAGGCCACAATGGAGAAACCTATAGGTGAACATTGTCCAACAAGAGGCCAGGGAGCATTAGTCCTAAAACTAGCTCAGATGATATAGCTTCAGGAAGCAACTCTGGGGAATGAAAGAGGAAAGCTTAGGGTTTTATGAAAGATGATGACAACAAGGAATATGATGTTGATTGATCCCATTAGGAGGCTTATTGATTGGATGTGAAAAAATGGCCTATAACATATTACCCTCTAAAGTGCAAAGTCAGAAATGATGACTGATGATTGGAGTGCCTTATCTTGTGACAGGTTGGGACCAAGAACAACTGATGAGCTTCATCTATTACAATACATTTTCGTCATGAAATATTTTTTGGTCAGGGAGGAATAACCATACTCAGTACATAAGCTAACATAACATATATAATGATCAAAATATGCATCCACAGATGATAACTGGTGGACCCGTGACTAGATGATTGTCTATATCATCATGGCCATCACACATTGTGATCTATGTATAACTCCTGAAATCACAGCCCGAATGGATGAAACTAGATCTGGGTTATTTGATCTCCTTCACATAACCAACTAATGTACAAGTATAACTATGTGAATTAGTCAGCTAAGGTTAAACATTGTAGACACTATTTGATTACCAGCTAATAATGTAAGTCATTAAAAAACATGAGAGAAACTTCTAATGATGTTAATGGATCTCAAGGTACTACAGTATAATTCGTATGGTGTGAATAAATGAGTTGGCATCGAACACCAAACATAGTCTTTCATTTGAGGATCAGTGTTGTAAACTTGTTGCCAAGAGTGAGGAAACTTGTCATTGATGTGTGCAAGCACAAAGGTACTAAAGAGTTATTTCTGAGTCAACTTCCTGGATAATGTGTTGATGTCGACATGAAGAGACCCGTCATAAGAGGGCCTTGATGTATCCCCCATCAACGACACGACAAAGGTATATGAATGAGACATAATGATTTTGATACATAAATGGATCAAGAAAGGAATACATGAAATGAAGGATTAAGAGTATTGTAATATATATTAACTAAATGACTTCCCTTGAACACCAAAGACACTAAATGGAGTTGGCAGCATTAACCCAAAAATGAAATGAATTCTCTAAAAATGGTATGATAATCAAAACATAAGAAGAATACCCAACCCAACAGCCATAGAGATGAAGTGGAAGAGTTTATTCTTCAAGAGTGACTCGTTTCCTTTAGAAAATCGAACACCCTATTTTCCAAATTTCCCCAACAATACTAGTTAGTACCTCTTTATTTTTTGACGAGCTTGAGGAGGATAACATGTGCTTGATATGTAAGTTCACCCTTTCGATTAATCCCTCTAAGTATATTTAATGAACCCTGAGAAGGAGATGTTCGGCCTTTTTGTGTTTGACAAGTCCATCATTGTTTGATGTTTTAATGAGTGCAGTGAAGGTAAAAATTGACTTCTTTTTCATGTTTAGAGAGTTTGAAAAAGAGGCGAAAAGGAAAACTCCAGATGTCATTTTCTATAAATAGTCTATCAAGTCTGAAAAGGTAGAAAAAAATACTCAAGATAACCTCTTAGCCATGTTCAACTAAGGTATTCCTTTTTCGTAGATAATCTATCTCAGTTTGGAAAAGGGTTAAACTTATAAAGAGTAGACATCTTTTCATTTACTTTTATGAGTTCTAAAAGAGAACTCCTCGATGATATTTTCATATTTTGGGAGTCTGAAAAGAGCTAAAAGAGGACACCTCTTGGAGGAACAAGTGTATAAAGGGTAGAAACTAGTTCTAGTCATGATGGAACTACTTAAAACACACAAAGGTAAAGAGGTTGGCTGATAAGACTACTCATTGTGGTGGTTCCTCAAGAAAGGGTAAGAACTAAGTGGAAGTGTATTATCGTCCAAGAAGATGGTGATGATGGAATGAAAAAACTAAGGTTCATCTGGAAAAAATTGGCTGATAAAAATGGAAATCATGAGGGATAAAATGGGAATGGTGTCATTTTTACAGAATATTGAAATATGGGAAACTATTCTTGAAATTGGTTTCATTTTTACTCAAGCTTGAAACATGGGAAACTATGCTTGAAATAAGTTTGCATGCTCCTAGCATAATGACTCAATTTGAGCTACATGCCCCCCAAGATTCATTTCATGCACCTAAAAAGACTGTGGACAATCCGGATCACACCACTGCAAAAAACTTCCACAGAAGCCTAAAATCAAACAAGACTACTAGGTACTAACAGGTGGCTCGAATGAAGGTTCATTTACAAGATCAAGTGAAATACTCAGTTGAATTTAGGCTTCTATGATCCATAACAATCTTATTGAGAAGAGATTTCAGCAAAAATCACATCATAATTCATTTGTCGACACGTTTCAAACCAACGAGTTTGGTTCATCGTCAGGACAAGTTGAAGAGCCAGATCATGGATACATGTTAAATAGAGAGAGAAAATCATCCAATAGCTATATTTGACTAGGAAATGACTATATTGGACCAACAACTATATTTTACTAGGAAATGGCTATATTGGACCAACGACTATATTTGACTAAGAAACGACTATATTTGACTGGGCAACTAGATTAGATAAAGGGATATGGACATGGAAAAAAATTATTTAATTCATTTGTAAGTTATTTTTGTTATATTTATTACCATATTATCATCATATGGTAATAAATATAACAAAACTAACTTACAAGTTAATTAACTAATTATTTTTTCCTTGTCCCTATCCCTTGGTCCAGTCTAGTTACCCAATGAAATATAATTGTTTCCTAGTCAAATATAGTCATTGGTCCAATATAGTTGTTTCCTAGTCAAATATAGTCATTGGATAATCTGATTTCTCTATTTAACATGTAGCTGTGATCTGGTTCTTCAACTTGTCCTGATGATGAACCATACTCGTTGGTTCAAAACGTGTCGACAAATGAATTATGATGTGATTTTTGCTAAAATCTCTTCTCAATAAAAAAGTGAAAGACTTTTCTGGAAATTTACAATATCTAATTGAAGACTCTAATTTAAAGGGGATTTATTTCATTTTTTAACAAGATTGACACAGGAAAAGAACTATTCTCATAGGAACCTATTTCAAATTTTTAATGAGGTTGACATAATAAAAGAATTATCCTCATAAGCGCTTGTTTCATTATTTAATGAGCTTAACACAAGAAAAGGAGCTCTGGTCCAGTCTTGGTCATGGCCTCCAAAATACCATGGTTTCCAAGAGGTTTTCATTATATGGGAGGACAACTCTTTGGAAGGAATACAATATATCACGGGATCTAATGGAAATATTATGCTCCAATGCCCCTAGTATGTTATGCACTACATCGTCTACTAGATCATCAATATATGTGGACATGGAACAGGCTGCCACATAATTAACCTATTTTGGGGAAGATACAACTTGCATATAAGGGCTATTTAGAAAAGTTGGTTGATTGGGAGCCAAATTGGGACCATTGAATGAAAGGTGGTCAATAGTTACGATTCTTCATCCATGTGGGAAACATATCACACAAAAAAGAAAAGAGACAAGAGCTCCCATGAAATACACATAGTCATGCCCAAGGAATAAATTAAATCCAAATTGGCTTGGACTACCATCACATTGATATAAATAGTCTTTCCTCCTAAAGTAATAGGAAAATTAGGAAGGATCCCTAATAGTTGAATGGTTCTTTTGTGAGAACCTAACAGACTCAGATCAGAGAACAAAATCTATAGGGAATCCAAACTTTCGATGAGGTGGTGGATAAAATACTAACTGTTATACGTGATTTATGATTGCAAGAAAAGGTACCTCCCCTAGGTTTGGTGGCTAACCTAGAACAACATAGAAACAAGGAACCCAATTCTTTTTCTTAAAGTAAAAATATGATGAATTGAAGCCTACCTGCAATCTATCACAACATTCGCTCCTTATTTAGCTTGAATGCTCCAATTTCAGCTCTAATTTCAAAAATTATAACCTTCATAGTCATATAACACAAGCCAAGAAACTACGAGACCTATGCAGTATGATATAAATACTTTATTCAATAGATCAACATAGTATTGAAATACATGAAATAACAACATCACATATAGGAAATAGAGAATTCTTTGCATTAATATAAATGGAAGGCATTACAACCATAAATAGGTGTTGATCCTGCAAAAGAGCTCCTCCAGGCTGGCTTGTCCTTTCCTTGTCACAATGTGCACCTCCAAGCACCCTAAATTCATGAAATGAAACCTCTCACCACAGTATCATACGGGTAGAATCACTCTCCAAAAGCTAACCCCATGCATATGGAAGGCTATAAACATATAGAGAAGTGTGGTAAGTTGGGAGTTCTTATCCAATTACCAATGTAACATTTTAGATCCACCTTTGATGGGAGGATGGGATCAAAGGATAAGGGACAGAAAATCCAAAGTAGGGTAGGATAGGATCTAAATTATTTTATCTGAGGTAAATTTTTGTAACAAATTATAGGAGCATCTAGGAGAGGAAGCTTTGGAAATTTCTCTCTTTCTCCAGAATTTCTAGAACCAACGCAGGTGCAAAGGGGAGGAACCTGTAGGTGATCAATGCAAGACATAGTGGAGCAACCTATAGGTGAATGTTCTCAAGCAAGAGGCCAGGGAGCATTTGTCCTAAAAATGGCTTAGATGATGTAGTTTCAGGCATAAATACTTGGGAATGGAAGAGGCATGCTTAGGGAATTGTGAAAGATGATGACAAGGGGGAATAGGATGTTGATTGATCCCATTAGGAAGCTTATTGATCGGATGTGACAAAATTGCCTACAACATATTTCCCCCTCAAGTACAAATTCAGAAATGACGACTAATGACTGAAGTGCTTTGTCTTGTCACAAGTTAGGATCAAGAACAACCAGCAAGCTTCATTTGTTACAATACATTTCCATTATGACATCTCTTTTGTTGAGAGAGGCATACCCATACTCAGCACATAAGATAACATAACATGTACAATGATCAAAATACGTGTCCATAGATGAAAATTGTTAGACCCATGAATAGATGACTATCTATATGATCATGGCCATCATACATTGTGATCTTTGTGTAACTGCTAAAATTGCAACCTGGTTGGATGAAAATAGATCTTGGGTCTGATATCTATTTCACACGACCAACCAACATATGATTCTAGCCATGTGAATCCATGATTTGAGTTCAAACATGGTACACACCATTTGATTATCGGCTGATGATATAAGTTCTTAAAAAACATGAGAGAAACCAATGATGATGTTAATGGATCTCAAGGTACTACAATATAATTTGTATGGAGTGAATAAATGAGTTGATGTCGAACACCACACAGAGTCTTTAAGTCGAATGAAATTGATGTAAACCTATAGCTGAGAGAGAGGAGACTTACCATTGATGTATCCAAGCACCAAGATAGCAAGGAATGTTTCCTATTCAACTTCCTAGATAATGTGTTGATATTGATAGGAAGCGACCCGTCGCAGGAGGGTTGTGATGTGTATCCCATAAATGACAGGAAATGAGTATCATGATTGATACAAAATTATTCTGATATGAAACTAGATTAGGAAAGGAAACCATGGAATGAAAGATTAAAAGTATTGTAATAGATATTAACTGAATGGATTCTCTTGAACACACTTATGTCACTCAATGGAGTTGGCAGCATTGACCCAAAAATGAAAGCCAATCTCTAAAAATGGTATGGTAACCAAAATACAAGAAGATTACCCAACCCAACATCCACTGATATGAAGTGGAAGAGTTTCGTGTTAAAGAGCGACTCATTTCCATTAGTGTTGGCTGTCGAGACTGATTATCTTCTTTATTCAGAGGTATCACCACATTGGACCCAAAATGATAATGGGGAAGAAACGTTGTCTGTTTAATCACCATCAGGGGGGTCTGGGGGGGTGACGACGATTTTATGAGCTCCTCCCTAGAGAGGGTTCAAGGTCAACAACCCCGTAGCTGAAAATAGAAGTAAAATTTCCTTGTAAAATAATGTAATTCCGTAGTTAATCTGGGTCATTCATTAGGTTAATGATCTTATGGTAGAAGTTATGTTTAATTTAAGGTTTTTCTCACTAGAAGGAAACCCCTCAATTTATATGAGGAAATTGTATTGTGATGGTGCATGTGTATTCCAAGAGAGAAAGAGAGAGGACACTATGAGAGAAAGAAGAGGAAATTACAACGAACCTGCTAGAGGTTTTATCCTGTCATTTTGATGGATAATATAAAATAAAGGACTAGTTTTTTCTCTGTGGACATAACACGAACTAGGTGAACCACGTATATTTCTGTCTCTCTTGTTTTATGTGTCTTCTGTGGTTTTTTCCAGAGTATTCTATGTGTTCCATTTCTCTATAATATATAATTATCTAACAACTCGTATCAGAGTTGAAGATCTATTTAGCTAGTAAAATCGTAGGAGAGAAGGTTTCCTAATTCAATTGGGAGGAATGGCAGATGATGGTAGGTTTAGGGTCTAGAAATTCAATGACCAAAACTATCCACCATGGAAGATGTAGATGGAATGTTATTTGTATCAGAAATATTTATGCCTGCCATTGAGCAGAAAAACAAAGAAGTTGGCGAGTATGAAAGACACAAAATGGGATATTCCCAACAGAAAGGCACTTGGAACAATACGGTTGTTCCTAGCAGCGTCGGTAGCCTTTAATAGTTCAAAGGAAATGAAAACAAAGGGTTTAATGATGAAATTGGACAAACTATATTTAAAAACGTTGGCCTCAAACAAGGTATTTATTATGAAGCATTTATTTAATATCAATATTTCAGAATGTGGATCTATTGTTGATCATTTAAATGAATTTAATATGGTTACGAGTTAGTTAAGTTCTGTAGGGGTAAATTTTGATGATGAAGTTAGGGCTATGTTAGTTCTATGCTCATTTCTAGAAAGTTGGAATAGTTTAGTTATGGCCATTTGTACCCCTATCCTTGGATCTAGTACTTTAAAGTTTTATGATGTTGTTAGTGCCATCCTTAGTAAGGAAATGTGACATAAAATCTCCAGTGAGACATCAGGTAATGCTCTGACTACAAAGATTAGGGGAATAAAAATGTAAAGAGGAAAGAACCTAGGATATTGCAGTAAGTCAAGGAGAGACAGATCCAAGTCTAGATCAGGTATAATGTGTTGGAAACGAGGCAAGAAAGGACACTTAAAGAAAGACTATAAGTCTCGGAAGGGAAAAGAAGGAGATGCAGAGTAAGAAAACAATCATGAAGCAAGTGTAAAAGGTGACATGTTGTAATATGATTTGATTCGTTTATTAGGAAATATTATTGATGCCTGGGGTGGTAGATTTAGGGGCCTCATTCCATGCTACACCTGATAGGAGACATTTTCTTGATTATGTTCAAGGAGATTTTGGACAGGTTCGTCTGGGTGATGATAAACCATGTAAAAGAATTGGAATGGGTAAACTTTTCATAAAAAAATAGAATGGAAATCAATGGCTATTGAAGGAGGTAAGGCATGTTCCATATCTGAAAAAAAAAAAAAAAAATAAAAAAAAAAAAAAAAAGAATAAAAAAAATAAATAAAATTAAAATAAAAATATAAAAAAAAATAAAAAAAAAAAAAATTAAAAAAATATCTAATTTCAAAAGGGCAATTAGGAGGTGAAGCTTGTGTAACTACTTTTACAAATAAAATATGGAAGGTCACTAAAGGAGGCCTGATTATAACAAAAGGAGAAAAGGTTGGTACAATGTATTTATGTAATGGTATATCTAATTATTTTAATGCTTTAATATCTACAGGAGAATATACAACATTGTGGCATCATATCTCGGGAACATGAGTGAGAAGGGGATGCAGATTCTTCACTCAAGAAATTTGTTTCCAGGTTTGAAGCATGTTGATTTGGATTTATGTGAGAATTGTGTTTGTTGAAAACAAAAGAGAGTCATATTTCTCAGACTTGGTAAAGAAAAGAAGAGAGAAAAATTAGATCTTGTGCATGTAGATGTATGGGGACCTGCTCAGGTATCATCTCTTGGTGGCTCTTGTTATTATGTTACTTTTATTGATGCTGAAACCAAGAAAACCTGGATTTATTGTATTATAAATAAATATGATGTATTTGATACTTTCAAGAAATGGAAAGTTTTGGTTGAGAATGAGATAGGAAAGAATTTGAAGTGTCTTAGGCCAGACAATGGAGGTGAATATTGCAACAAAGAGTTTGATAAGTATTATTCAGAGCATGGAATTCATAGAGAGAAGACAATTCCAAGAACACCAGAGGAAAATGGCGCGTTATAAAGGATGAACAGGAAAATCATGGAGCATGTAGGGTGGATGAGATTGCATGTAGGATTGTGTTTACAATTTTGGGCATATGTTCTAGATATTGTTGTTTATCTAATAAGTATAGGGCATTCAATTTGCTTGGATGGTGGTATTCGAGAGAAAGCATGGACAGGTGGAAAGGTAAACTACTCATTTTTAAAGAATTTCAGTTGTGAACCCTTTGTCCACATTAATAAAGAAAATAGAACAAAGCTTGAGGCAAAATCAAAGAAATGTACCTTTATTGGATATGGTGTTAATGATTTTGGTTTTCACTTATATCATTATGAAAATAAAAAAATCATTAGGAATAGAGATGGCATATTCAATGAAAGGGTCTTATATAAAGATCAAATGCAGGAAAATAAATAGGAAAAAAAAAACAGAGAATATACAGTGTTTTATGAGATCACAAAAAAAGTAAATGTATCTAAAAAACATAATTATCAATAGCCACAAAAACAACAGCAACCACAATAGCAACAAGCACCTCAAACACCTGATAGTGGTCTTAGAATATCTACTAGGATAAGTAAACCCCCTAAAGGATAATCTCCTTCATTATTTTATGTATTTTTGATTGATTCTAGTGAACCATAATGTTATGAAGAAGTAATGTAGGTAGAAACTAGGAAGAAGTGGGAGCTAGCCATGAATGAAGAGATGGAGTCCTTGGTACATAACCAGACTTGGGACTTAATCAAGCTTCCTACAGGTAAAACACCATTTAAAAATAAATGGGTTTACAGGTTGAAGGCAGATGATGGGGGTCAGGGAAAATTTTAAGAAGGCGCCCTAAATTTATAAGTATAATAAATGGGCGAATCTCCATGTTATATAGGAAAAATGGAAGGCGATTTTATCAATAATATAATATGTATATATAATTTTTTGGTGAATCACTCACCAGGCATGGAAAAATATTTTACTCAATTATAAAATCTTGTAAGATCTTGGTATTACCTTGGGTTATCATAAACCTAGAGCTTAAAAATTACTATTAGTAATTTATAAAAATTAATAAAATTAATAGTTGATTTTTATTTTAACCAACCTAAAATGTTTAACATACATTAAATTACAACATCCATTTTTTCTTTTGATCAGATCAAATATTTTTTCACTCTATTCTAGTTTTCATATCACGATATTTGATACCTCTCGGGGGTTAGTAGATCCAGAGTAAAGATGGATTTATTCTGGTTTACTTTCCCCATTTAAATAGGCTACATTCCAAGTGAATACCATGGGTCAATACCATGTGCCATTTTGGTGAATACCATGGGTCAATACCATGTGCCATTTTTATTTTTATTAATACTAATGTCAGGGTTAATAATGTTTTTTTGCATGGTATTAATATAAAAAAATAAAAAAATGTTTTATTTGTTTACCATACCTCTGGTTTATTTATATTTTTATTAATTTACCATACCATTCATAAATACAAGGTGACTTATGGGGTAAATATAAAAAAATGTTTTATTTGTTTACCATACCTCTAGCTTATTTATATTTTTATTAATTTACCATACCTCTTTTACAAATATGGTATTTGTCCATAGGATTCACTTAAATAAAACCTCTTTCTTGAGCCTTCATAAATAGAACGAGGGTTATCGACTAAATATAAAAAGAGGTTTTATTTATTTACCATGCGACTAGTTTATTTATATTTTTATTTATTTACCATACCTCTCATTTATTTATATTTTTATTAATTTACCATACCTCTTTTATAAATATATTATTTGGGCCTTTGGCCCATAGGATTCACTTAGATGAAACCTATTCTTGGAAATGGATGAATGGATTCACTTAAATAAAACCTATTCTTGAAAATGGGAGAATGGAAGGTTGTAACTCCTAATTTCAAGGACTAAATTTACCTTTTTTACCCTCTCCCTTAAAATAAGTGGGCTATTTGAGGTGATTTGTAAAAATGTACTATGACACAAAATATTCGCCCACTAAAAATTTAAAACCCCTTAATTCCACCAAAGGGCGAACATTCGCCCCTAAAATCACCCCTAGTAGAGTAGCTCCCCCATAAAGTAGATTTCCCTTTCTTCCATCAAGAAACCAAGCTTCTTCTGACTCCATAGAAGTCTAGCTTGAAAACCCCAATGCTCTCTTGCTTGCTAAACACTGATAAAAGGTAGAACCATCACATTTACTTGTGTGTACAACATTTTCACCTCTAAGTTTGTACAAACCCCAGGTTGATAAAGTAAAGTTGGTAGCCCATGAGTTGTAGCATTCTTGCAGCGATACTGGCGCTCATCACAACGAGCAAATTATAGAAGGTGAAGGTGTATAGCAAGAAATCCCTTTTGAAGTCTGGGTTGTAGAGTACATGCGCTTTTTCAATAGCCTACTTGATACAGGTGAATCCATACTTTTCCCTCTTGCCCCACCTGTAGACTACATCTTTATTGATCATGTCTTGCATGGGTTTGACTAACTGTGCATAATTCGAGATGAACTTACGGAGAAAGTTTATCTTGCCCAAGAAGGACTACAAGGCTTTCTTGTTGGATGGGTGAGGGATTTGTGTAATAGTCCAGATCGACTCTAGATCAATATTGATCCCACTTTTGGAAACAATGTGTCCAAGAAGAATCTTCTCAGACACTATGAATATGCTCTTTTTGGGATTTAAGGAAATCCTGTATTTCTGGCATTGCTCAGAATATTTCTACAGATGGCGTATGTGGTCTTCACGTCTCCTTGAGAACATAATCACATCATTGAGGTATACCACTACACTCTGTCCGATGAATCCACAAAAAGTGATGTCGATGGTGTGCTGAAAGGTTGTGCCTACATTCACAAGCCCAAATGGCATTCATTTGTATGTGAACATAGCCCACTTGGTACGGAATGTAGTCTTGAGTCTGTCAGGTTTTGCTACCAAAACCTGATTGTATCCTAAAAAATTGTCGAGTAAGGAAAACATTTGTGCCCCAGATACAGTTTGCAAAATTTGGTCAATAGACAGCATGAGGTACTTGTCTTTGTCTGAGGCACGGTTCACGTTCCCAAAATCAGCACACAAGCAGATTTCCCTAGAATTCTTCCATACAGGAACAAGGTCAGAAACCTAGGTAAAATAACAAAATTTATATATGATCCGTGCATCCAACAACTTTGTTAGCTCTTTCTATATGAGGGGCTCAAGTGACGAATGTACTTTCCTCAGCTTCTGCTAATATGGCTTTACTCCTTCTTTTATTAGACTAATGTGTTGGATTATTCACATGTCATAGGTTTTCAGATCATCGTACATCCACCCGAACACATCTGGTACTATTTGAAACAACAAACAAAGGCTTTCCACTCTTATTGTGTGAAACATGTGTGAACATTGACAAACTTTAGATCTTTTTCTATTCCCAAGTTGATCAGTTCATGCATCATGCTGGAACTATGGATTTTGTTGTTCCTCGGCCCTTGAAAATGTTCTTTCAAGTTGTAAAGCTTCTCCAATGATGCCACACCATTCATGATAAGGTGGCATTTCCTGTTACCAACTTCTTCTTGTAGAGACCTCTCATGCTCATCATCGTCTATCACTGCATCTTTGAAGACGTCAGCACTGGAAATGAAATGCATTATCTGTTGCTCATCATTAAATATGCGTAAGTTAGCTATGTTATTAGGGTAGATGGTTTGTATAAAATTTTAAGAGTAAATCTATCCCTAATCATTGACATTCTAAAAGCTGCTTTCACTCGAGCATTGATAATTGCATTACGTGTATGTGATACAACAGTGATGTTAAACTTTTGGAAGTTAGAGATCAGTCTCCATACCTCTTGTTGGTAAATTTTGAGATGCGGTGATAAGAAATGAATTGTGTTACATACCTGTCATACCACTATCTCTAAATCACCTACTTTAAGCATGACCACATTGAGGCTGATGGATTTCTGCAAGCCCAACACGAGTACTTCATAATCAAAAACATTGTTCGTGCACTCAAAATCCAAGCAACTTGAAAGTAGATGTGCTCAGTTGTTTGGGTTGATGAAGACACACCCAGCTCTTGAGTCATCCTGTGTCTTTGATCTGTTGAAGTACATGGTCAACAACTCATCTATACACAAACCATTCAACACACTTGTACTACTGCTACAAACCAAGTGGACCAACTATAAGTAGGTGATGTGGGAACACCACAAGACGAGTCTACAAACTAGGTGGACCAACTATAAGTAGGTGGTGTGGGAACACCACAAGTCGACACATGGCAAGTAGGTGAGAGAAGTGGCATATAATGTGGACCAATGAGAGCTTGCTCCATGGCCCAATCCCATGGTGCCACATGGCACCTCAAGTTAGGCCCAAGGGGCCTTGCCATGGTGCAACCTCTATTTTTGTCTTATTCTCATGGTTATGGGAGTCGTTACAATATGGACATATGATTTCCATATATTATATAGTTTGAAAACTATATTAAAACCAAAATTGGGCTTTAAAACCATATTAAAGAAAAATTATAATTCCATGGGTTTCAATAAGCCAAAACGACACAATAATAAGTAAATCAATATGAATATGCCAACCATTGTGCAAATCACAATATTTTTCTCTTTCACCCTCACACTTTGTTATCAAATTCCATTTGAATGTTTCAAAGGGGACCGTGGAGAATA
This sequence comes from Pinus taeda, assembly GCA_000404065.3. Lineage (NCBI taxonomy): Eukaryota > Viridiplantae > Streptophyta > Pinopsida > Pinales > Pinaceae > Pinus > Pinus taeda. The sequence goes on from APFE031437571.1 coordinate 20,168, forward strand.
CATGAGAGATGAGGGTGCAAGTAGGTCAATGAAGCCATGAATCTCAAGAAGATTCTAGGAATAATTTTCAAGCATATGTTAGGGAATATTTGAAAGGATGTTCTGTTTGAGGAATATTTAAGGAATCTTTAATAATCTTGGAGGGAAGATTTTTTATGGTGTTATAACTATGCTGAGCTTATACTCAAATGAACTAGTTTTTCGCTATGAGTCTAAAGGCATAGTCCATTTCCTCATTTAAGTAGCACAATATTTTCCCATGTCCAAGAAGAGAATATTGTGAGAAATATTTGGGGAGCCCAAATTTGACTGAGTTGGGAAGGCGTCAATTTTACAGTCATATTTCAGATCCTTTTGCAATGAACATAATGGCATGGGAGGTTGCTTCATCCGAGTAGTCGATTTTCATGCAGTCCCCAAAATTGGAGGTATAAGATGCATTTTATCCATGTCCTTATTTGATTTTTTTAGATGATGTTTTGATTATGAGATCCATGTATGCCATGTTGTCATAGGATCTTTGTACGCCGCTTTATATGAAATATTCATATTTGGTCATAATGAAATATTTTTTTTTTCAATTGGAGTTCTTGTAAAAGAACATATTTAGGGAGAGAGATATAACACTCTATTTAAGGGATTTGTTCTTGTATTTAAAAATAATACATCATGTACCCATTATTATCTTGAAACATTTAATGAATTGACCTCCCCACTCTTGACATCCTGCCCAGAGATGTAACCCACATTGGGTGAACTCCGTTGTGAAGTTGTGTGTGTTTGTTGACTGGATGGTTTCCTTTATGTTTAAATAATAATATACTAGTCTTTTCCTTATTTATGAGGGTTATATAGGTACCCATGAAAGCCTATGATAAATAATTAATTCATTTAACTTCTATGAGGGTAAGAGGGTTGAATAAACAAACTATTATGCAACTAGCTCACAAGATACAAGAAAATATAGATCAATGATATGATAAATAACCTCTTAAAGGGGGAAATCTCCCTTACATGAAATAAACTAACAATTATAGGATGATACAAATGAAAAGACCTCATTTGTATGTATAGGAGTCTAAGGGGTCACAATATAAACAGAGTACATAACAATAATAATGCAAGGGCACAACAATAATAATAGTGGGCTTGTATGGGGCACAACAATAAAAATATGGGGGCTACACTAACAATAACAATAAATGGGATACACTACTATTATAGGGACCTAACATCCTCCTCTCCTTCAAAAATTTGTTTTCCTGAATATTTGAGTAGTTCTAGGTTCTTCTCTATAAAATTGTCATCCTCCCATGTGGAATCTTTAGTAGGTAAGTTCTTCTAATTAATGAGATACTCCGAAATTGATCAATTTCATAGCTGTCAGGTTCTTATTTACAAGATTTCTTCGGGCACCAATACGGTTTTTCCTTCCTCATCAAGTTCTAACAATATTGTTTGAACTAGGAGCTTGTCTGTAATAACCTTCCTTAAGCATGAAACATGGAAAATTAGGTGTACTCAAGAAGATGCAGGAAGCTCCAATTTGTATCCCATAGTACCAATCTTTTGAAACACCTTGTAAATACTATAGTACTTGGGTGATAATTTATTATCCTTCCTATATTCCTTGAGCAAATATTATTTGTACATTGTAGCCATAAAAATACTCGATCATCTACATCAAAACTTCTTTCACTGCGATGCTGATATTCCTGTTGTTTCATTCGATTCTGCACCTAAGTGAGGTTATCCTTTAAGAATTGGGGAACATGTTCTTGATGCTCAATGTGATATTACACTACTTGAACCTTAGAATTTTCTCTCAAATATGATGTGATAGATGGTGGATGATATCCATAAAGTGCCATAAATGCAGTCATTTTTGCTGCAGTATGGAAGGAAGTGTTATACCACCATTCAGCCAGTGGTAACCACTTAACCAATTGTGTTTTTTTATGATACAAAAAGCAACAAAGATATCCTTCCAAACATTTGTTCACTCACTAGTACAAAATGAGACATTAGTGACTACGTGACTAAAAACGTTAGTCACCACAATTATTTCAGGTGAATTACTACTAGACTTGACCAAGTTTGAGTTACCGAACTAAAAGTGACTAACTTAAATGACTAATTTAGTCTAGGGATCAAATATATGACTAGAATTAAGTGACTCAACTAAAAGCGACTAACTTAAATGACAAATTTATTCTAGGACTAAAATATATGACTAGAGAATAAGTGAAAAAAATTAAAAACGATTAGCATAAATTAAAAATGATTAAGGCTTTACTTGTAAGGACACATTATCATATTTATAATTGTTCATGTTGGATTTGACATATTTAGTTAACATATCTATGACATAGTAAACACTCTTAAGCTTCACATGAGTACATGAATGCATCAAAAACCTTCATATTTAAGCTCTTTAATAATTGTGAAAAGGGTTTACAAATTTGCATCATCGTCAAATTTTGTTGTTGATACATTTATTCTTACATTTTTCTAACACATTTGATATTTTAACTAGACACTTACACAAATAAATGCATGGGAACATGAAATGACTTGGTTCATAAGGATAACAATTCACTATTTTTAAGATTATCTTGATGGTTTACTTGCTTTCCTTTTTATAGATGTATGATCAATTTCTAATTTGAAATGTCACATATTAACACACATTAATGAGATAGTGATTGAAGCCAAATAGTGCCACTATTGGTGCACTCTACACATAATTTAGACAAAGCATGCAATTCTTAGATATTTCATGTTGACATGATATGGAATTCCTTATTATTTAGGGGTGCTTTAAAATTTACATTGATCTGTAGCCTTAATGGAAATTTGTTCTAAATATAGGGTGGTTAATGTGTTCACCCACTAATGGTATTGATCATGGTTCTTTAGTTGTAATTACACACTTTGGAATGTTACAAATACATCATTTGGGTCACAATTTTACTTTTACAAACTACCCAACTATAAATGGTGATAAATCAATGATAAATGGATAACATTTTAATGTTACAAATGTGCAAGTTGTCCACTTTCAACTTTGTTTTCTTCATTGTCCTTAGTAACAATGAAAAGTTTGCATATTTACTTTATTTATCATTGCAAACACATCACTCTTTGACGTCTCAAACATAGTCAATATTATTGGTGTATGATCTCTTACTTATGGAATGGTATCTTGATGATGATAAAAAACTCTCAATCTTCAATGCTAATGAATATGATGAATAAATGATATAATTCCTTGTATAGACACAATTTATGATTCATTTTCTATTTTTATTGTGCCATTGTATATATGCTTCACTAGCATCTCATGTTATATGGTTAATTGAGCAATTTTTATTTTTCATTTTTCAAGTATAATTTCTTTGCATAAATAAGCATAGTTTTCTAAATAAAATCATTGAAAATTTGTTCATAATTCATGGTTTGTTTGACTATTCTCACACTTATCCCTAACCTTTTACTTTGAGAGCGAGTAGTGTCAAATCACTAGTCTTTGTTAAGGAACTTTCCTTCATTACTCAATGACCTAGCTTAGCTCGATCTTTATGGATTTCCCCCTTAGACAAGGATATCCTTTAGTGTAGTTTAAAGAGTGAGAGAAAGACACCAACATGACATTGGTTGGCTTACTTGAGAGTTGTCATTTAGGCATTCTAAGTGGGGTTAAGACCTTTTTTTCTATGAGAGTTTTTGCATGACGACACAATTTAGAAAATGGTTACAAGAAAATTAGTTTACCTTATTTCCATCACCTAAACTACCTCCAATAAAATCATGAGATTTTAATAACTTCTAATTTTGATAAACAATTAATTCAATAAAATTTAAAAAATAAGCTTATTATTGTTATTGTTAATTTTTGAATATGGAAAAATAGACAACTATAGTGAGCTTGTACTTACGTGACAGTGATCAATTCTATCCACTGCCACAATCACCTCCAACTATACCCACATTACATCACACCTAGTACGCTAAGCTAATCTAAGCTGAAACCAATAACATTATAAAAAATGCCTTAACAACCCCTTCCATCATCAACAAATCCACACCATGGAGAAAATTAAAACTAACCTTTAATATTAAAAAATATAGCCATTTTATTTTATTTAAAAAGCAATTTTAACACAATCACCTCCATGTATACCCACATTACCTCACATGCTGTACACTAAGCTAATATAAGTTTAAACCAATGACATTATAAAAAATACCTTAACAACCCATTCCATCATCAACTAACCCACACCATCGAGCAAATTAAAACTAATTTTTAATATTAAAAAATATAGCCATTTTATTTTATTTCAAAATCAATTTTAATATCTGATTTTAGGAAACTTGGTAAAATAAAATTTAATGTGAAAAGTGTAAGCAAATAAAATTTAGTGCGTGAAATGATATGAAAATAAACTATTATAATCCACTAGTTTATTATAAATGATTTAGGCTCATGTGCCCAAATCGGTTCAAATAAAATTCTTTTGCAAGTGAAAGGAGTATAAATAAATATTTCACTAAATTGTTATAACAAGTCTGATGCTACGTGTCAAAATTGGCATTTCGATTATGTAAAACAATGAATAGGCGCTCATATGAAACAAACAAAGGCTACAGGTTGGATTTATTGCAACACATGCATGTTAGATCAATAAGTGTCTCTAATTTACATAATTCTGCCAATCATCTTCTTGGTGGGCTGCAGTATTGCAGCAATAATGCTACAACTCCTGGGACTCCCTTCATTACTTTTATCAACCCGGTAGTTCGTAACAAACTTGGAAGCGATGGTGCTGTATGCACAAGTACTAGCTCTTGTCGCAGTTGTCATTTGGTCAGCTAGCAAAAGTCCGCTAGGAGCTTAAGCCAACTTCTATGAGCTCTTAGAATAAGATTTTTAATTGATGGATGAAAGCTAACTCGAAGAAATCTAATCTATTTGTGAAAAGAGATTGAAAAGCTGAAGGAAAGCACAAACCCTAGCAAACGCTAATTCTACCAGCTAGTCCTACTGATGCAAAGATGAGAATGCAAACTACTGAAAGAGATGCCATTACTTTTATGAAGGTAAAATACATGTGTCTAGACTACCTTTGTCCTAGGAAAACATCTTTTTGTATTTTTGATTAAGTTGTCAGTTTCATCATGCATATGCTTTTACTGTTCTTTATTGTGCAGGGGTGGATCAAGGAGGAGAAATGCTTGGAAAAGGTTGGGAAGGTTCAGAGAGGGTCTAAGAAGTCCCTAGCACCCTTCCAGAGAGTTTCACAAAGTTTGGCTATCAAGAAACCTCATTCGTGAGCTTCTACAGGAAGTCTGCAAGGGTTCTACAGGATGTTCAGAGATTTCTACAGGATGTTCAGAAATTTCTATAGGATGTCTAAAAAGTGGATTTTAGAGGATGGGTGAGTGAGGGAAGATGCATGGATGTATAAGGAGGTAGGATAGGGGCCTGGAGTAACCCATAAAATGGTGGGTGGAGTGGTGAGAAGGTGTAGAAGGCTGACTTGGCTTGAAGAAGGCTAAGGCAATGATTGAGCAAGTAGGTAGGGTTACATGGAAAAAGGACAGATGGGAGATGAGGAACCCAGCTAGGAGATGGAACAGGTGGCTCAAATGACGTTTAGGTGGATGAAAGAGTGGTGGATATGCCCTGCACGGTATACATTCAACCGAATCAACAAAGTCTTGCAAATGATCAAAGTCCTAGCTAATCTAGTCTAACTATCAATAACATGAATGAAAAATAGCTTTGTTGGAAAGAAAACCATGTACATCAACTGTGCAAAGAAACATTTTAGAGATCTAAAACCATAACTAATTTCTGCAAAGGAAAACAATACATTAAGGATTGCATAGTCAAGCAAACTAGCGTTTTTGTTGGGGAGAATTGTTTCTTCAATTCCAACCCCTGATCTAATAAGGATGAGGTGAAACCGAGAGTGTGGTTGTCCCTTTTCTTTGGAGCTTTTTCTGTTATTATCTTACCAAAACACCTGAAGCAATTCTATTCATAAACAGTGATCTATCCAAGCAACATAACTAAATCTGCCTAACAGAAATACGTTTCAAATGCATAAAGGGAAATAGTGATGAATAAAGGAAAAGTAACAGTACAGAAAGGAAGCTCTAGGCTCTCAGGTTGGGCCCAACCCTGAGAGCTATGGCTCCTATAGAAAACTCAGATTTGATGTAAAATCAGACTGCTTCTCATTATCAAAAAATCGTCATAAGAGTTATGCCAAAAATGGCTACAAGAGAACAAAGTAAAGCTAACAGCACTGTGGTGAAAAATATGCAATGGTTTCAAAAGTCCCTTACGAAGGCTGAGGCCTCAACATTTATACATCATGAGGGCCCTAGCTGGCCTCCTCAATTTGTGGAACTTGGCTGTCCAAACTGTGAGTTAGGCAGTCCCTTCCAAAATCTGCTTGGCTGCCTTCTAGATTCGGTTTTGGTGGTCTTTGGAGCTCGGAGTTGGGGATGAAGATCTCGAGGAAGGGTTATTTAATGCCATAGACAAACCCCCTACGAATCCTCACCTCAGGCTTGGCTATATTTTAGCCCATGATTGCTCGGTTTTGCTCCAACATGTGTCAAAAAACTTGAAATGAGCACGTGTTAGCCACCTAGGAAGAGTGACTACCCTTATTCGTACAAATGACATAAACATACTGAAAAATAATGCATAAGCTATGGAAAATGAAGGATTGAACAAGGACTGAACAAGGATAATTAGCCCAAATGAGCCCAACAAGTTACCAAATTTGAGGCTCATCATCACCCCCCTGCTAAAAGGGTTGCTCATCCTCTGAGCAACTAGTCCAACCCCTCGTCTTTCATTGCTTTGATCGCCACCCTCACATCCCAGGCTTCTGAAGTAGTATCCTCCTCACTATCATGGAATCTTGCCTTCCTTTCCACCTCTTCCCACTGCTTATGCTCTTCTTCTTATGTGCCTCCTTCTAACAATCCCAAAAGGAAAGGTGGACTTAGCTTGAGGCCTATCCAGCTGGCTTGGAGGTTTTGCATAGACTTCTTGTAGAGAGGCACTCGTGCCAAGGCCTCCCTCATTCTAGTTGGAGTGTGATATTCCATGATTTTGAGGTTGTGGGACAATGTGTTCCACCTACGGGTGTAAGCATGAACACAATTGTCCCCTAATAATCGCTCCATATCCTCGAAGTGTGCTATGGCCTCAGCCTGCCGATCCATGTACTCCAATAAAGTCTGAGAGTTGGTTGCTAGGTGCTGGTGAGCGGATATCAATGCAGTGGGGGTCCCCTGGCTCTGCGCTAATCAACAGTGGTTCATGTAGCTCTCGGTCCATGACATTTCTGACCTCCGCCGCTCTCTTTTCTTCATGGTTTAACCATAAGGTCATTGCCATCATCTACATGTCCCCTACTGCTGTGTTGGGGTCCCATGAGGTTACGTTTGGAAGGGCCAAATTATGAAGGTAAAACTCTGATAGCTTAGCCTTATCTTCCGATGAACTGTTGTTACATAAATCCATGAACTGCTGGGGGTTTTGGATTTGGGAGATACCCCTTTGTGCCAATGTGTTAATTTGGAATTGCAGCCACTGATCCCTGAGGTATAGGGCATAGGATTTGGCCGGCTTCCTACATTGTAGAGCTTCCATTGCCCAACTGGCCATGCAGGCCAGTTGTGCCTTCTTTTCTTGCATTTGTTGTTTTAGAGATTGTATCTCTATGCCTGCCTGCAATTCCCTTTCCTGTAGTTGCCGGTTTAGTTCCTCAAGATCAACTTGCATTCCTTCTTTTTCTTGAGGTTCTGTTGTGGTGTCCTTGGCTGCTGTGTCCTCTTCTTTCCTCTGTCCCTGTAGCTGTAGCTGCTGTCTAAGCAGCTCATTCTCTTCTCTTAACTTGGCCTGTTGGGAGCTTTCCACATGCCGTACTCTTGCCAACTCCCTTTGGGTTTCCGTGAGCCTTTCCTCTAGAGGCCCTATATCTACTACCCCCTTGGATTTAGCGATCCTCATCCAAGTGTGGATTTGTACTCTTTCTTCCTCTAGTGCTAGAAACAGTGGCACTGTGAATTTTTGAGGAAGAATTTTGTCGGCCTCCAAAAAGTTATAATAAGAGCCTAGGCTGAGCTGGGGGCTTGGTTCCATGATGACATTGGTCTTATCCTCCTCCTGTGATGACTTGGCTGCTCTTTCCTCCATCTTCTCAGTTTCTTTCAGCTTAGCCAACGTTTCTTGTAGAACAGCCTCAACATCCTGTAGAGAGGCTTCCGAGTTCAATTTCTGCATCCTTTCCCTCCATGAGGATGTTTTCGGGCTCCCCCGCTCATAAGTAATGGACGCCTTGGAGGGGGACCTATCCTTTAGTGTGGTAGGAGTATCCACAATTGTGATTGGATGTTCTGATGGAGGTTGGGGTCTGCCAGTCTTAATCCTCACACTCCTTCTTAGTTTAAAATACAGAGGAGTCTCCCTCTTTCATTTTTCCTTCGGCTTGGGAGAGGTACTTAGGGTGGCCAGCACAGATGTTGCCTCCCTAGCTAGAATTTCGGCCAATTTCTCCTTCTGTTGTCCTTTTTTCGGACTTCCTGTAGAAAGTCCTGTAGTGGCTGGTTTCTGGCTTCCTGTAAAAGCCGTTTTTAAACTTCCTGTAGAAATAGCCTTTTGGTTTCCTGTAGAAGCAGATGGCACTGTTTTAGCCTGCTTGGCTGAGGGTGCTTTTTCCTTTAGCTTGGCTGAGCCTTCCTTAGGGGTGCCCTCACTGGCTTGGACTTTCTCAGTCCTTTCTACCCTGCTTTGGAGTCTTTTCTCCCTGGGTGTTGGTGTAATTTTACCACCCCTTGTTTTGGTAGCTTGGCCTTTTTCTTGTGTTCCTTTTTGTTCTTTCTTTCGTGTTTTGCTCAGGGTTTCTTGTCCTTTAGCTTTCTTCTCTACCTGAGTGTGCTCCTTCTCCTCGTTGTTGGAGGAAGTGAGCTCCTCGGCCAAAATTTGGATGTCATCATCCTTAGACATATTCTGAAAAATTTCTCAGGAGAAAGGGACAGTGTAAGTGTGGAGTGCATCTTCCACTAGGAGCTTGATAAACCCATGATGGGCTAGCTGGTCTAGTGTTCCCTCTCTCAGTTTGGTGGTACACTCAATCGTGGATTGCAGGAGGAAGTAAGGAATGTTTAATTTTTGTTTTGAGGGTAGATTCATTTGGTGCCTGAGTTCTATTAGCAACCAGAAATGATAGCCATAAAGGATGCCAAATCGCCCCTCACATGTAATATACTTCATAATTTGGAGGATGACTTCACTCCAAAACAGTTGTAGGCTAGTTCTTCAAACTCCATTCTTGTCCTCTAAAAATTGTTCCTCTGGCAAGAAGAACTCTTGTTTAGCTTTCTGACCCAGTTTTCTCTCCTCCTTATCCCAGGGTACCCCCATCGGTAGATCAGTTACTTTGCTAATGAGCTGTGGGGTGAGTCTGAGGGTAAATCCTCTGAGGTTGACAATGGCTAATGTCTTTGACTTCGGCTTCAGGGACCTTAGGAATTCTTCTATAATTTCATCATCGTTACCTTGAATCTTGTCACATAATGACATCCAATGTGCATGGGAAAACAAGTCCACCACCTCAGGGGTTTCCCATAATTTCTTGGAGTCCTAAGGTTCTTTTCTAATAAACCCTCTCGGTATGTTGAAAAAGACTCTATTTTGCTTGGACTTTGAGCAGAAAGGGAAACCTAGGTGTGTTTCCTTCTCAGACTATTGAAAACAGTATCTGCAGGCCTCTGTGTATCACTTCCCCTGTTTTGAAACTTAATTTCTCATGTGCAGAAGGAGGAATTAGGGATTTCTCTAAACAGAGCGTAGAGCTACGTCTCCATCATACACACAGTCATATAAAATTCACAATTTTTCACTGGTGAGCCTTGACAGTGTCTCAATTTTCTACAAGAGGGATTTAATTCAAGACTCATGGAGAAAATCTCGCATGCAAACCACGAAGACAATTTCATGCAGCAATAAGGAAACAACTTTTGAATTCACAGACAGACTTGCATTCACATTTTCCATACCCCCTCAACACGTCGAATTCACCACCTTTTGAATTATTTGCATGGGAAAGTTATGTTCAGGCCTACCTCACTGAGAATTGCCACCGTCGATGTGAACAGTCCAAGCTTCTCTGTATGCTGGGTTTCCTATAGCGCGACTTCCTGTAGAAACCATTCACGGCTTCTGGAGGATGTTATAGTGGTTCTGGACGAGTCTGAACCGCCGCAGGACGTTGGAACAGACCGAGAACTCGGGCTAACAACTTGTAGAGGAGGAGGACGCGTACTCGGCTGGAAAACGGTTGTGAGTGTAAATGAGAGTAGTTTATCATGAGTTATTCGACCGATTGATATTGAATTGCTGCGGAATTCATGGTGCGGGGGTGAGCTGTCCCAGTGAATCCGTTGGCGAACGTCACAACCATCATTCCTCGGTGTGTCCATGACCACCGAATCGTTCCCTCTGCATTCATCACCACAATTCCTGTCATACTGTCGCTTCTCCCCGACTGGATACTTCCCATGTGGCAATTGCCCATCTTTTCGACATAACCAAGCCCATTCAGATCCTACGAGGTCGTCTGACTGGCTGTGGTGGCTAGTTGAATGGCTACCAGACTTGTTCAATCCTTCCATTCTCACAGTCATGCACATTTAGAGTATAACTTATGTAATATGACGAAATAAGGTTAGGCACTTACTTGTGCGGCCGTGGACGTGGTTTTTTCAGGTTTCAGGACTAGGAATGCTGGATCTGCTTGCTACTGTTTCGTGCATGGGTGTTGGAGTTCCTCTTCCATTGGCTACTGCTAGCTACGAGAACTTGACACCCAATTTCCTGGTGGTGAATGCTGCATGCACTGGCTTCGTGAACTATTGGTGTCTCCATGGTATGTGCTCCAGCCGGATCAGCTGCTACAGGATTCCGGTAGGAGATCCTGTAGTCGTTTCTCCTCCTGGGGTGCATGCTGAAATAAACAAAGTCGCATTCATAGATGAATGGTCGTGAGGTCACCTTGACAGGTAAAGTGTGCGAGCCTCTGCATGCTTTAGTTTCCCCTTGGAATTTTTTTTTTTATCTCAGAAAACAAGGTTCTGGTATGAGTGTGCAGGTATATTTGACCAGATGATGGCAATGGTGGTTAAGGGAGGTGAAACAAGTGGAGGATGGAAGAAAAGAGTGGTTTCATGCCTCCTCAATGGACTTCAAGCTTCGAATCCTTCTCCATAATCGATTTTGGCTCGCCCAAATGCTCTATAGGATATTTCCTATAGAAATACGGAACTTCCTGTAGAAAGTACTGTAGCTTCCTGTAGAAGGTTAAACCATGACCAAATTGTGTCCGAACCATGGAGAAAATGAGTGTTCATGGAGGGAGTACATGTGAGGTTGCTTGGTAGCTTGGTGGGGACCCTTTTCCTTGAGTTGAGAGGCCTCCTTTTTGCATTATGTTCCTGCAACCTGCAATAATTTCCAGATATTAAACTTGTTTTTTTTGTTTCTTCCTTCTTTTTTCTTTCTTTTTGTTTTTTTTTCTCTCTTTTTTTTTAAGAGACAGCAGGGGCGCCTCAATGAGGTTTTCACCCCTACTATCTGCCTTGGATGCCTGAGAGAGGTTTTCACCCAAGGATATTTTTATTCCAATTCTTTTTTTAGAGAGACAGTAGGGGCACCTCAATGAGGTTTTCACCCCTACCATCTGCCTTGGGCGCCTCATAAAGGTTTTCACCCAAGGATATTTTTTATTGCATTTTTTTTTTCTTTATATATATAATGATGCTCAGGGTGTGCCCAAAATAGAGGCAGAACCCTTCTCTATGACCAGCAGTGATTTTTCCACAGTTTTGATGAACTCTTGCCTCGAAAGAGGTTTCCTGTAGATCTTTAGTCGATGCCCATTGACGAGCATGGGGATGGCTTCTTCATCAATGGTCTAGATAAGGACAGAACCATTGTCATTACACTTCTCCACTACATATGGTCCTAGCAATCTTGTCCTCAACTTCCCTTTGAAATCCTTATGTCTGGAATCATACAACAACGCCCAATCTCCCAGCTCGAATTTTTTGTCATTGAGGTGTCGGTCATGCCATATCTTCCTCTGAAGTTGAACCACTTCTGAGTGGAGGAGGGCCTGCATTTGGTGTTCATCTAACCCATTCAATTGCAATAACCTTTCTTGTTGAGCATGGCTGAGATCTAGGTCCAGCTGAGCTTCCATCCTCAATGTGTTGTACTCAAACTCGATGTACAGAAAAGCTCTCTTCCCATAGACCAGCTCATAAGGTGTGAAACTGGTTGTGGTCTTCCAAGTGGTGTTGTAGGCCCAAGTGGCCTCAACCAGGCGATCTGCCCAATCCTTTCTACTGCTGCTCACACACCTTAGTCAAAATCCCTTCTAATGCTCTATTGGTGACTTCCACCTACCCATTTGCTTGAGGATGATATGGGGTGGAAGTCCTATGCTTGATCTTGTGATGAGCGAGCAAGTCTTCAATTAAGTTGGAGGTGAACTGGCTTCCTTGATCGGTGACTAACTCTCTTGGGTAGCCAAATTTGTAGAAGATGTTTTCTCTTAAAAATTTAGCCACCTTTTTTTCTGTTGCTGCTTTGATTGCCTTGGTTTCCACCCACTTTGTTAGATAGTCTGTGCACACAATGATGTAAGACCTTTGCCTTGAAGGAAGGTTGATAGGACCCACAAAATCCATACCCCACTTCTCAAATAGCTCAAGAGTCACTTGAGGTTGGAGAGGCATTTCACCCCTTGGAGTCGGTTTCCCCATCCTTTGGCATTGATCACATTGGCTGATATATCTTCTGACATCTTGATGAAGAGTGGGCCAATAGTAGCCTACCTATAGAATTTTGAAGGCAGTCCTCTTAGTTGCAAAATGTCCTCCACAAGGCCCATCGTGACAGGTTAGGAGGATGTCAAAGACTTCCTCCTCCCTTACACAATGCCTTAAGATCTGATTGGGTACAAGTTTGAACAGGTTGCCCCTGATCCAAGTGAATGAGGCACTCTTCCTCACGATTCTTCTCTTCTCCTTTGAGGATAGAAGCGGAGGGAACTGTGCTGAGAACAGATAGTTTGCTATATCAGCAAATCACAGAGAGAGTACTGAGATAGCAAACAGATGTTCATCTGGCATCTGGTCATCCACTGTTCCTTCTTCACCTGCAGGCAAATCCATTCTAGATAAGAAGTCAGCAATAACATTTTCTTTACCTGGTTTGTCAATGATAGTCAAATCAAACTGCTGCAACAAAAGTAACCATCTAATAATACGAGCATTCACATCAGGCTTATTCATTAAATATCTAATTGCAGCATGGTCAGCATGTACAAATGTTTGATAGCCAGTGATGTAGTGTCGGAACTTGTTTAGGGAATGGACCACGGCCAGGAACTCTTTCTCAGTTACAGTATAATTCATTTTTGCCTTGGATCAGTTTTTGTTGACAAAGTATATGGCATATGGAATTTTTTCTTCAACTTGTCCGAAGGCTGCCCCTATGGCTTTGTTTGAGGCATCAATGTGGATGTGGAAAGGTAGGGCCTAGTTTAGGCCTCTCAAAATTGGGGCGAACACCAACTTATCCTTTAATTCATTCAGATCCCTATGACAATCGTCAGTCCATTTAAACTCAACATCTTTTGCTAAGAGGCCAAACAATGGCGAGTATAGCTTACTGAAGTCTTTAATGAATCTTCTATAATACCCCACTAAGCCTAGGAATCTTCGAACATCTCTTACCTTCTGAGGAGGTGGAACCTTTTTGATGATAGCAATTTTATTGGGATCCACCTGTAATCCTTGGCGAGAAATGGTATGACCAAACACGGTCCCTTCAGTCATCAGGAATTCACATTTTTCAGGGTTGAGGGACAGGCTCATCTCAATGCACTTGCTCAAAAAGTTTCCTAGGTTGGACAAGGCTTCTTGGAAGCTAGACCCGTAAGGAGTAAAGTCATCCATATAAATTTCCACCGAATCATGAACCAACTTGGAAAAGATGCTCAATACAGCTCTCTGGAAAGTGGCAGGGGCAATTCATAGCCCAAAGGGAAGGACTTGGTAGGCAAATGTACCCCATGGGCAAGTGAAGGTGGTATTATCTTGGTCCTCTGGGCTGATTTGGATCTGATTATACCTGTTGAACCCATCTAGGAAAGAGAAAAACTTCTTCCTTGCCAGTCCATCCAACACTTGATCTATGAAAGGTAAAGGGAAGTGGTATTTCTTGGTGGCTTTGTTCAGTTCTCTTTAGTCCACACATATTCTCCATTTTCCATTTTTCGTGGGTACCAACACCAGAGGGGAAACCCATTCGCTATCCGAGATGGGGTAGATGAATCCTGCATCCAACAATTTTTGCACTTCTTCTTTAACAATGTCCTTAAGGGCTAGATTCATTCTCCTCTGAGGTTGCCTGACTGGTTTACAGTCCTCCTTAATGTAGATATGATGGGTACAGACTAAGGGATGGATTCCGTTCATTTCCTTGTAGCTTCAGGCAAAAGCCTCCAAATGGCGGGACAAGAGGCTACATAGCTCCTTTTCCTGAGAGGGAGAGAGAAAGGAGTTGATGTTTAAAGTTCTTTCAGGGCCAAACTCCACATTCTTAACTCTGAGAGTGGTTAGATCAGTCACACATAGGTCCACTAAAGCACTGGCTTGGGTATCTTCCACCAACTCTTCCAAGGATAGTGCACCGGGGGTAGGATTTTAGATTAAGTTCTCAATCAAATCATCCTCAGTTTGAGGACCTTCCCTGGTAGCCTCTAATGTGCATAATGGTGTAGAGTAGACCTCATCGTATTCTCCTTCTTCGAACCAGAGGGGTAAGTCATGTTCTAGCAGAGGTTGGGCAGGAGGGTATAGGACCAGCTGTTTGGACATAGGCCCATTTTTTATTGTCATGCTTCCTGCTCGACAGATGATGTAAGCATCTGCAGTAGCCAGCCAAGGCCTTCCAAAAATGAGGGGATATCCAGTGAGTTTTGCCTTTGGCTGAAGGACCAAAAAGTCCGCAGGGTACTCGCAGGAGTCAACAGAGACCAAGACATCTTCCACATTCTCTTCGGGAGTCACGGTGGAGCAGTCTACCAATTGCAGCACTATCGAGGTCTTCCTTAAGGAACTCTGAAGGTTGAGCTTAAGCATGGTGTCCTTGGTCATCACATTAATGGCAACCCCTAGATCAATCAAGGTGTGGGGTATGATGGTGCCATTGATGTGGACATCAACTACAGGACTCCCAGGGTCCAAATACTTTGGATAGATTACTTGCCCCAACATGATATCGGATAGTTGTCCTATGACATTGATGGTTGATGCATCTCTCTTTTGCCTGCCTGGGTGCCTAAAACACTTCTCCTTAATCAATTTGTTGTATATCGGTACATCTTTTATGGCCTGGAGAAGTGGTATTTTCACACACAACTGCTTGAGTTCTCCCAGAAGCTCATTCTCTTCTGGGTTGGGTTGTGTGGTTACTGTGAGTCGCTCAGGAAAGGGTGGAATGGCTTGGGGTTCACTTTCCTATTTCTCTTCCTCCTCCTCCAGGGGATGAGGTTAGCGCTCTGGAAGGACCTTCCTAGATTGCAGGTTGATCTCCTGGATCTCCATAGCATATGTAGGGCATGTTGTCTCCCCAGTATATACCTATTGGGCCTATCTGTTGTTGGGGTTTGGGTTCGGTTGAGCAGGCATCTGTGGTTGTATTGGAGGAGCAAGAGGTAATGGTTGTGGTTGAGCTGGTGGTGGAGGCAGAATGGTGGGAGGAGTGTTGTACTAGGGCCTCCACTCTAGTTGAGGTGCATTCCACTGAGGTTGTGGCTGGGCATGAGAGTGAAATGAATGAGAAGGAGGCTGAGTATGGTATGGAGATGGATAGGACCACGGAGGAGGTACGGACTAGGAAGGATGAGCAGGGGGGGCCCAAGAAGGTATATGAGCGGATTGGTTGGGGTTATAATAAGCTTGGGATGTCCCTTGCATCCCCTGCTGGTAAGGTCTGGGTCCATCTGGCCTCCTTTGGTTGAGGAAGTAGAGAGGTTCAGTAGCCACCTCAGTCCCTAGGTACATGGCTTTAAATCTAGGCAAGGTAGGGCATTGGCTGGTGGGGTGGTCTTCCTCACAAACGAAACATACCTCTACTGAGTGCAATGGGCACTCATTCTTGGGATGCTTCCTCATGCATCTAGGACAAAAAATGGCCAAATCCCTCTGAGCTTCGTCTTTCTTTTGCTGAATTCGGAAGGTATCAAGTTGCATGGCAATAGTCTGTCTTATCTCACTCTTGAGGTCTTCCATCTGGTTAGCAAACTCATGCTTGGAGAAAGTGGTACTAGCTGAAAGATGATTCCCCCTACCTCTCTTCCGGGCTGCCCTAGAATGGTTTCTAAACATGGTCTTTATGTCCTCATAAGGTAGTTGGTAGATGTCTCCTCCAGCCAACATGATAAGGGTGTCCAAAAGGTCTTCAGGGACTCCTCGGAGCAGAACCAGCTTCAGAGATTCCGGGTCAAGTGTGCACCTGGCCCTTTTATAACTGAGTTGGAACCTTTCCTCGTAGTCTTCTAAAGATTCATCACTTCCCATGGTCATCCGAAATATTTCTCCCTTAGTTTCCTTGGATCTACAGTAGTCTTGGTATTTGGCATTGAAAGCTTGCTACATCTGAGCCCAAGTGGTGACACTATTTCCAGGTAACTCCATGAACCAGTGTAATGTTGCGTCCTTGAGGGTAGAGGGAAAGAGTTTCAACTTTTGCTCATCCTCAGCATAGTCACAAGTTCGACAAAGGACAACAAACTCAAACAAGAAGGTATCAGGGTCTTCATTAGTCAGTTCATGGAAGTGAGGTAAAGCAAAGGGACTTATGTTTTTCATTTTCATGTCTCAATTTGTCTCTCGGATGGGAAAGGCACCTTCTATTCTCTCATCTTCTCTTCTACCGTTTCGGTTTTCAACCATGGCTTCAGATGGAGTGTTCTCTAACTCTTCTTCTATTATAGGATCTTCGTATATCTCAGGAGGTTCACCTATAGGTTCTTCTGGCTCACTGTCACCAGAGAAGAGAGAAGGTTGACTCAGTGATGTGGTGGGGGTGTTGGGTAAGAATTTGCCGGTTCTATCTCGGTTCCTACGAGGCATGAAATGGAAGGACTTCTGATTGCTAATGTTTTTTTTTCTCTGCTGGTACCTGCAAAACTGAAATAGATTGAACTACAACTAACTGTCTTGCTTTAAATGAAAGTGTGGAATGGAAATGAAAATAGGAAAGGACTAATCTACTTTTCGGAATTGAAATTGTGGAATTGAAATGCTAAGCTACGCTTGCAGAATTGAAATTACGGAATTGAAATGCTAAGCTACGCTTGTAGAATTGAAATTGCAGAATTGAAATGCTAAGCTACACTTGCAGAATTGAAATGCTAATCTATGAAAGCAGGAAATGTCTACTCTACTTTTGCGAAAATGAAATTGCAGAATGGAAATGAAATAATCTACTCAATAGAAGGTTGTAGGAGAAAATGGAAGAAAAGCAACAATCACCAATACTCTGACGCTTCCCCAGCAACGACGCCAAAAAGATGGTGGGCTCCAGTATTGCAGCAATAATGCTGCAACTCATGGGACTCCCTTCTTTACTTTTATCAACCCAGTTGTTCGTAACAAACTTGGAAGCGATGGTGCTGTATGCACAAGTACTAGCTCTTACCGCAGCTGTCACTTGGTCAGCCGGCACAAGTCTACTAGGGGCTTTAACCAACTTCTATGAGTTCTCAGAAGAAGCTTTTAAGTGATGAACGAAAGCTGACTTAAAGGGAGCTAATCTACTTGTGAAAAGAAACTGAAAGCCAAAGAGAAATGCAAACCCTAGCAAACCCTAATTCTACCAGCTAGTTCTACTGATGCAAAAATAAGAATGCAAACTACTGAATGAGATGCCATTGACTTCAAAAAGAGAAAATGCATATGTCTTAGACTACTTTTGTCCTAGAAAGTATCTTTTTGTATTTTTTTGATTAAGTGTTGATTTTCACACGCATATGCTTGAACTGTGCTTTACTGTGAAGGGGTGGATCAAGGAAGAGGAATACTTGGAAAGGCTTAGAGAGGGTCTAAGGAGTCCCTAACAGTCTTCCGCAGAGTCTCACAAGGTTTGGCTATCAGGAAATCTCACTTGTGAGCTTCTACAGGAAGTCTGCAGGGGTTCTACAGGAAACTTCAGGATTTCTATAGGAAACTTCAGAATTTCTACAGGAAACTTTAGAATTTCTACAGGATGTTTGGAAGTCGGTTTTTAGGAGGTGGATGAGTGAGGGAAGGTGCATGGATGGATCTGGAGGTAGGATAGGGGTCTAAAAATGGCCTAAGGACTAGTGGGTGGATCAGTGAAGAGGTGTAAAATGCTGACTTGGCTTGAAGAGGGCTAAGGCAATGATGAGAAAGGAGGTATGGTTTCGTGGACACAGAGGATAGATGGGAAAAGGGCATCTTAGCTACAAGATAGAACAGGAGGCTTAGATGAGGCTTTGGGAGGATGGATGAAGGAAGAAGATTCCCTGCACGGTGGGCCTTGATCAAATCAACAAAGACCTGCAAATGATCAAATCCTAAACTAGTCTATTCTATCCATCAGTCAACATAAATGAGAAACAACTTTATTTGGGAAGAAAACCTTGTACACCATCTATGTAAAGAAACATTTCAAATTTCCAAACCCATGACTAGTCTCTGCAAATAAAACAAGCACACTAAAAGATTTCATAAACAAGAAAACTAGTGTTTTTGTGAGGCAACACTGTTTCCTCAATTCCAGCCCCAAATCCAATAAGGCCGAGGTGAAACCAGGAGTGTGGTTGTCTCTTTTTCTTGTAAATATTGTTGTTATTATCCTACCAAAACACCCAAACCAAAGTCATTCATAAACAATGATCTATTCCAACAACATAACAAAATCTACTTAACAGAAATGTGTTCAAATGCATAAAGAAAAAAACAGTGATACGTAAAGGAAAAGTAACTATACAGAAAGGAGGTCCTAGGCTCTTACGTTGGGCCCAACCCTGAGAGCTTTGGCTCCTATGAAAAACTCAGATTTGATAGGAAACCAAACTGCTTCTCATTATCCAAAAAGAATCAT
>APFE031437571.1:43702-58233 GCA_000404065.3 Pinus taeda
TAGGGTTTGTGGAAAAATGAAGAATTTGGGGGATCTCAGTGATGGGAAGTGTTTGATAAGGTAATTTAAGGATAGGGGAAGGTGTATGAACATCAGGAAACAAGTTTTGCCATTGATTTGACCGTCCAAGAGAAATTGGCTTCAAAACCCTAGGAGGGGGAAATGAACTTGCCAAGGCACAACTGAAGCATGAACAAGATGTAAAATGACTCATTAGACACTGACATGATAATGAAAACCCTATGAATGATGATAGGATCAGCTGAATGATGACATGGACTGACAGTGAGAGCAAACCCTAGACCTAATGCCTAGTGACCAAATTTTGCTTAAAGACTCACTGAAATGACAAAATTTGACCTTGACACTCTGAGACCACTTTGTAAGAGCATATTTGATCGCTGGAGGAAGGCTGGAAAGACTGACACTAACAGAACCTCACTCTACTTTCTATTATATGGGAAGGAATTTGTTCTACCCCCCAATATTTATTTTCCTTCCTTGTAACTTTCTCAATATTCTCATGGTAAGCTTAGGCCTGTTATTCAAAGTTGAATTGATATTGTATGTAAGCTTCAGGAAGAAAGGAAATAGTATCATTCCAAATTTTCCACCCATCAACAAAGAATCAAAATGTGGCTCAATAAAAATATATGCAAATGATAAAGAATTTCGATTAGGTGACCTTGTGTTGAAATGGGACAAACCCCATGAAGATAAGGGAAAGCACCCCAAATTCCAATCTCTCTGTCTTGGTTCATTCCTTATCTATGAGAAGCTTGGCCTCAACACCTATCGATTGCAAACCTTACATAGGGAGATTAAGTCCCTCCCTGTTAATGTCCAAGATCTAAAATATTACATTCAGTAACAACTCCTTGAGTTGTTTTATCTTGTATACATTCCAATAATGCCTTTTCTTGTATTTTCTTTGTTTTTCCCTGTTAAGGTTTGCAACACCTATCAATTGCAAACCTTACATAGGAAGATTAAGTCCCTCCCTGTTAATGTCCAAGATCTAAAATCTTACATTCATTAACAACTCCTTGAGTTGTTTTATCTTGTATACATTCCAATAATGCCTTTTTTTTTCCTTTCTTTGTTTTTCAATATTGTTTTTTTATTTTTCATTTCAATGTCAAACCCTTGTAAATGAATAACCAAGTCTTTTACATAAATAATTCAAACATATAAATGAATAAATGATGCTCTATCAATCTTGTGAATAGGTATGTAGTAACTGCTCATCGATTGGCTAGAACAATATCTCCATCAACTGGTTAAGTCTTAAACACCTTTGCGAGCTTGCATCATTCATAGGGAAAATAAGGATTGAGTCTTGTGGGGAACTCAATTAAGTTGATTAAGCTTGAAAATTTAATAGGATCTATGCAACTTGATTGGTCTTGAATTAATAAATGGTGTGTTTGAATGCATCAACTCATTGGTTAGAGAAGAGATGAGGAGAAACTAAAATTATGAGTAAACCCATTTCAAAAAATCTCAAAAGTTTTTGAATAATAAGAAACAACCGTTCTATCTCACAAAAATATTTCAAGATCCTTCATCCACCCTAGCATCAAATGCCAAAAATAATGCAAAAATTGCATGCAAAGAAAAATAAATAAAAGGGTAAAGACGTGATAAAGTCTTCTCACACAAAATGGTGATGCAAGTAACTTCATTAGAGCTATGGACACTTGTTGGCAACAAAGAAACACTTGTGTTACTAGGAGTGACTCTGTCGGGGCTATGGACACACATGAAAATGGAGCAACGCTAGAGACTCATCTTAATTATGAGAATTTTTAAATCACGTGCACAATATCTCCATTTACCATTAATGCTTGTGGTGTTTGAAATTTTTTGAAATCAGTGTGTTATGAACCAAGACCAAGATAACTAATAGAGAGACTAAAACCTCTATCTAGGATAAAACAATTGATCAAGTGATACATGTTAGCCCTAAGGTGCAGCACTGACGTTTTAAAGGTCAAATGAGGATTTGAGTTGCTTTGTTGTTCTTAAAAGGGTCCCACATGGGCCATTATCCCTCTTCTTCCCTTACCCCGCTCACACTTTACCCTTTCTCTTTCCTAACTTAACCTTCACACCCCAACAAATTCCTCTTTTGCCTTAGCCCCAAGTGCAATAGCCAAAATCCTCATAAAACCTCACCCATATGCCTTACGCGCCTATAACACATTTCCCGAAGACATCTCATATCTTCACCACATCTTCGCCGTTGATTTTTTCCCGCCAATTCAACGGTCCATGTCCCATTCAATACACCAACTTGTCTGACACTCCTCTACCGTTAGATCACCCCCACTAGATCTAACGGTCAGTGCCCATATCGCACAGATAACAAGCATGAGAAGTACCTGCTCGATGTGGGTAGTTTTTCTTTTTCCCCGCCGCTACATGTCATCTCGTGAATGGCATCGGGTGAGTTCTGTCACTTACCGCTTACTGCCCAAAGCCCGCGTGGTATAAACCATTACCACTCAAATCAAACCACCCCGCACATTATCACCCACATATCTCTGCCACCTGATAACCATCTGATCTGCTCACCTGAAGATCTAACGGCCTGAACATGCTCCGCTCCCACCACAACCACTAGCCTCCAAACAATGATCTCCGTCGCACATCTCCCTTGATCCAATGACCCTCATTCATGACTATCCATTTTCCCGTGCACTTCATATCCCATGGCCTGTCTGTTACTCGAAGAGGAAGATGGCTGACTCTATCAGTCTAGGGACAATCTGAACATGAAACTGAATTAAAAGAAGAGCATGGTCGGAGGAGAAAAGGACATAGCATGACTCAACAACTGAATTAAACAGTCATGGAACTCCACTACCATGATTAATCTGACTACCCGAAGGATAGCACGGTACTAGCACCGATCAAGTTTTCATAGTAGAGAAATCAACTACATTCAAAGACACTATCAGACAGTTAATGGTAGTTGGTGGTCAATTAAGACCCCTCCATCCCTAAACGATTAAGAGCCATTGTAATGATAGATTATAAATAGCCAGAAGAAAGATGTAATCAAGGTTGGAAATTGTGTTTCGGTTCAACTTCTAGAGATTGTAGATATTCTGTAACTTGCAGTGTCTCATCTTCGTTTTCAGCAATGCAAGCTTCTTTTGTTGTTAATTGCTCAATGCCCATTTTTCCTCTGTTCTAAGCTTTTGCCTGAAGTGTTGTATTCATGACTTCTTCTATGTCTAATATTAGATAATTGTCATCTTGTCTTTGGATTAGACAATTAAATGTATCAGTGAGTAGGTCACATAGGTCTCTTCTGTATCAAATGCAAGATATCTGTCATGTTATCTCTGCATTGATAGATTAGATTTGCAGGTTTCTTTACTAGTTGCAGTTGGCCATCATACATTCTATATGCATCTGCTGGTGTGGTTAGTATTCTTCATATATTCACCTAATCCCCAAATTGTTGAGCATTGGTGGTCTAAATCCTTGTAGTCTGACAGTGTTCATTCATGTTTGGAGTGAGAACAAAGTAGAAGTGGTTATCTGGCTTGAACCAAATCGTCACCCATCCCAATAAGTTCCTAGAACCATATTGAAAATTATATACCTAACATCTCTGAGCTACAACCTAGGAGAGTTTCCTGGAGCTCTAACATAATTGGCGCCATTGCCGGGGAGAGGAGATTGAAGCCCAGCTTCCCTGGAAGAACGACATAGATCCAGCTTTGATGATAGACAAAGTCTAGACACATTTTTGGTTGTAATCATCTATCTAGCGACTCTACTGGAGGCCGCACCTTTTGGTGACTCCATATCATAGTTCTGGCTCAGTTTGTGAAGCATACTTAAAGAAAACCTCAGAAGTCACCAGCTGACCCAGTACCTGACCCTGAAAAGATCATCAAAGGAATAAAAATATCACAGAAAGGAGCATCAGGATCAAGTAAACCTAAACAATCTTCTGCATCTCTACAAGAAAGGTTTGTAACAGAGCACATACATGTTGAGAATATAGCCTCTAGAATTAGTAGTGAAGAAAATTTTTCAAAGATTCATAAAGTTCCTTATTCTTTAGGTCCTCCTTTGGATTTCAGCCCAAAGGAAACCTCCCCTCCATTCCATCATATTCCTTTAGTCCTGTCAGTCACCCCTCAGCTTTCTATCATCTAGACTGCCAGTACTCTTCAATCCACCAGAACCATGGCAGGTCCACAAGCAGTCACCAAAATGGAAATAATCATAGCTGCTAGGTATGGGCCCTTGGTATTGCCTACTCCTTTGAATTCCATGCCTACTGAAGAATATCAGAAATACATGCCTAAGTTCACTGGGATTGAAGGGGTTACAGCTAAAGAACATCTTGAGTCTTTTTATAGCTATGGTAATAATCTAGACATTAGTGAACATGATGTGTGGACGAGAGTATTTATCCAAATCCTAGATGGAGAGGCTAGGAAATCGTTCAGAGAATTGACCCCTAGGTCTATAACAGACATTGAGGCCTTAGATGATGTTTTCCTAAAGTATTGAGGTGATAAGATAGATTTTCTCTATTATCATACCAAGTTTGGCAACCTAAAAAGGGAGAATGGGGAGCCATTGTTTGATTTCAATAGGAGGTTCAACCGCATGTACAGCAAGATACCAGCTAAAGTGAAACCTACCCCCACCTCTGCCAAGCTCACTTATGCCATTTCCTTTGATTCTGACTTCTGCCTGCGATTGAGAGAAAGAAGATGTGCTTCTCTGACTGAAATGCAGGATGCAGCTTTGGAGGTAGAATCCAATATCATGGCTGCAGAGAAACTCAAGGGACATATTGACCAAAGGATATAGAGGGGTGAATCTTCTTCATCTTTAGACCCCAATATAGAAAAAATGACCAAGATGATAGAGTCACTAGCCTCTGAAATCTCCAAGCTGAAAATTGAGCAGCATTCAGGGAAAGGAAGAGTTCCTAATACATTTGCTCCTAGAAATCCAAATCCATATAGGAGAGCAAATGAACAGTTGCAGATCATGCAAAGGGGCGAAGAGGCCAGTGAAGAACAGAAGGTGAAGATCCCTTTCCAAAACGTAGTCATGGAGGAGGAGCAATTTGATGAAGAGGATGAGATCCACTGCATGGAAGACAAAGGCAGTGCTTCCTTTTTGACACTTGTTGCCTATGAGGAGTCATTACTCAAGGACCAAACCAGCCAAGAGTGGGACAAAGAAGCTATTCTGCAAACTAAAGATCATCAGAGATATAACTTGAGATAAAAGATGAGTAATGTCAAAGAAAGCCCTATCCAAAGAGTTGTTGTCCCCAAATAGCAGTAGATTAGCAAGTAGAAGCGACCAGGAGCTGATCCCATCAACCTCAAAGCATCAACTCAAGAGGTAAGAGGTCCCGACAATTCCCCTTCCCATTTCAGTTTTGAATCAAAAGTCTAGAAGTTGAAAATATATGTACCTATGATAGAACTAATAAAGAATGAGGCCTTTAAGAAACCCATTCTTGAAGCCCTTGAGCTTAAGGCCACGCAAGCATCAAACGACTATGTGAATTTGCAAGATGGAAAACCTGCAGTTGTGCTTAGCTCAAGGACTGAACCCTCTGATGATAATTCCCCATCATTCTATGTCTCCTTGATTATTCATGAAAAAAACCTTCACAACTGTCTGTTGGACACAGGTGCCAGCCATAATCTAATGCTAAAGGCTATCATGGATGAGTTATGCCTTGACATCACTTGACCCTATCATGACTTGTTCTCTTTTGACTCAAGAAAGGTGAAATGTTTGGGGTTAATCAAAGATCTAGCCATCACCTTATCCCAGCTACCTATGAAAAGAATTATGATGGATATTGTGGTAGCAAATGTCCCTCCTACGTTTGGCATGTTACTTTCCAGAGGATGGATTAAGAGATTAGGTGATACATTGCAGAATGATTTGTCTTATGCCACTGTCCCAGTTTTTGGAGGAGAAAGCAGGAGATTATACAAAGAAGCTCAATTGGCCTATATCATTAGTGATGAGAAGCATCCCACTAATCATCCCATCTATGTTATGGACACTGATTTTGGACCATGTATTCTCCAAATTGAAGAATCCCAGTTGGCCTCAGTGTAGCTCAAGAAACCAGTATGCGAAGTCATGGAGAAAGAAGGGCCACATATTTGGGATATGTTCTTTGATGGAGCTTGCTCTAGGGAAGCTGTAGGAGCAGGTGTAGTGCTGATAGCCCCAACTCAAGAACGCATACCTATGTCTTTCAAGCTGACTTTCCAGGTCACCAACAATATAGCAGAGTATGAGGCTTTGATATTGGGCTTAAATGTTGCTAAAGGAAGGGAAATCAGAAACATAAAGGTGTTTGGAGATGACGATCTCATCCTTCAACAAGTAAACAAAACGTTCCAAGCAAAGCACCCAAGGCTGAAAGCATACAGAGATGCGGTATGAAGGCTCAAAGATTCTTTTAGTAGCTTTTGTATCTCATATATTCCCAGAGTCAAAAATCAACTTGCTAATTCCCTTGTTGTGTCTGATAGCATGTTCATTCCTCCCATGCCCCCTAAATTAACTTATGAAGTTCAGGTAAATATAGACCATCTCTACCTGATAATGTCAAATACTAGAAAGTTTTTGAGGATGATGATGAAGTCAATAGGTTTCTGCAAGTCATTGATGAATTCTCTAAAATACAAATTGATCAAGAGAATGAAGCCATGGAGGAATGTCACCAATCTTAGCTAAGAAATAAAATTGGCCAAGGAAACATTGTACAATTGCCTAGTAACCATATACCTAAAGGGTTGGTGCCTCTAGAGAAATTATTTGACCATAATGATGTACCCTACAGTACTTCCCAAAAGGAAAATAATTCTACAGTCCATAGACACAATATAGGGAGTCCAAACCATCCCAAGTATATAAATCTGTCCACCCATTTTTCTGATGCCCAAAGTTTTGATTACTGCACCCTAATGAAGCAATTTCCTGATGTTTTTTCCTGGGAGGATAGTGACCTTAAGACTTATGACAAGAACATCATTCAACATAAGATTCCATTAGAGAAAGACACCATCCCTTTTAAGCAGAAACTGAGAACCATTAGCCCTCTACTGCTACCTTTGATTGAAAAAGAAATTAAGAAATTGTTGGCTTCCAAGATCATAGTTCCACTGAGGTATTTGAAGTGGGTAGCCAACTTCATAGTAGTGAGGAAGAAAAGTGCAGAAATCAGGCTTTGTGTCAACTTCAGAA
Organism: Pinus taeda; assembly: GCA_000404065.3. Lineage (NCBI taxonomy): Eukaryota > Viridiplantae > Streptophyta > Pinopsida > Pinales > Pinaceae > Pinus > Pinus taeda. The sequence goes on from APFE031437571.1 coordinate 50,966, forward strand.
ATCTCAACAAATGCTCTAAGAAAGACAACTACCCCCTGCCCAAAATGGAACATTTGCTCCAAAAAGTTTCAGGGGCTAGAGTTATGTTTTTCTTGGATGGATTTTCAGGTTACAACCAAGTGGTTGTACATCCATAGGACCAAGAAAAGGCTGCCTTCACCACTCCTTTGGGCACTTTTATGTACTCCAAGATGCCTTTTGGATTGATGAATGTTGGGGCCACCTTTCAGAGGGCCATGGATATAGCTTTTGTGGGAGAAAAGGACAAGTTTGTTCTAATTTACCTGGATGATATGACAGTTTACTCCAGCAATCATCAGGATCACTTGTAGAATCTGAAGAAGGTGTTTTTGAAGTGCAGAAAGTTTGGGATTTCAATAAATCCCAAGAAGTCACAGTTTGCTCTTAAAGAAGGCAAGCTTTTAGGGCACATTGTTTCCGCTGCAAGTGTTAATATTGATCCAGAAAGAGTTCAAGCAATACAGACATTGTCCATCCCAAGATCGAAAAAGGAAATTCAATCTTTTTTGGGTAAGATCAATTTTGTAAGGAGGTTTATTCCAAATTTTGCAGAACTAGTGAAACATATCACTTCCATGTTGAAGAAGGGGTCACAGATTAGATGGATAGATGCAGCAAGAAAATATTTTGTAGCTATCAAATGGGATATTATGGAAGCTCCCACTCTAATCAGCCCAGACTATAACAAGGAGTTCCATATCTTCTCTTTTGCTTCCTATGACACCCTTACAACAGTCTTGTTGCAGAAAGATGACGAAGGTATAGAGCACCCAGTGGCCTTTTTCAACAAAACTTTAAGAGATGTTGAATTAAGATATGACATTATTGAAAAATAGGTTTATGCTCTTATTAAGTCTTTGAAGGCATTCTGAATCTACATTCTACACTCCAAGGTGATTGCCTATGTACCTTCTACCTTAGTAAAGGATGTCCTAACACAACCAGATGTTGATGAAAGAAGGGCTAAATTGATTGCAAAGCTCATTGAGTTCAACATAGAGGTAAAGCCCACCAAGCTTATCAAGGGCCAAGGCTTGGCTAAGCTGATGGCTGAAGAAAATTGCAGAATGCTAGACATAAATTGCATGGGTACAGATTCAGATATTGAGCAGATAGAGGAAGCAACAGTGGAACAAGGGCAGAATCAGTCCTTGGATGAAAATCTGACTTCTTGTGAATGGTATTCTAGAATAGCTCACTTCCTGTTGAAGCTAGAAGTTCCTCCAGGCCTTAGTTCAATTCAAGCCAGAACCATCAAGCTCAGAGCAGCCAAGTTTCATATCATTAAGAACCTGCTTTATTGGAGGGACCCAACTGGAATCCTCCTAAGATTTCTAGACAAAGACCAGTCTATGGAAGTCATGCACCAGTTTCATTCTAGCATCTGTGGAGTGTTAGACTCTGTCTTATGTCAGTGTGAGATTGATTCTTCTTCAAAACCCTATTTTGAAGAAGAAATCATTAAATGTGGTGCTTTAGAATATGAAATTTATTCTCCAGCTCTTCAAAAGGCAGCAGTGACTTCAAGCTCCTATCCCTGCAAAAGCACAATCCAAAACATCATCAGCAATCAGAGGCAAAGCAAGTTACAAGCAGGTGATGATGGGGTTTTTTTTGAACTTGAAAGGGCTATAGAGAACTTAGAAGATAACACTGATGATTGCTGTAAAGAACTGCAGGCACTTAGAGATGTGAAAAAGGTGGCCAAAGAGGGTGGAAAAAACGAGTTGAATCTTATGGTGGAAAGTACAGAAGGTTTTGAAGATGCTACTAATGACACAGAACATTACCTTCTCCAGAACACAGAGAAATTGGATGAGTAAAATGGAAGAACCTGGTGGTTGCATTTTGGCACATGTATCAGGAACAGGGAAGACCTTCCTTATGATAAGCTTTATTCAAAGCTTTTTGACCAAGTACCCAGAAGAAAGACCATTGATTGTATCTCTCAAAAGCATTTTGGGTTCATGGTTGAAAGAATTTAAAAATGGGGCGTGGAGGAAATTCCTGTTCATAATTTATATGAGATAGCGAATAAGGCATAAACGTTGAGATATAACCAGCTTCAGACGTTGCAAGAAGAAATGGAGATCAAGGTTTGGTCAGCAGTGGTATTACATTGGAAGAACCTCTAGAATTAATCTACTAGAATTTGCAGTGGCAACAAGTTGTAAAGTTTCAAGATTTGCATTATCAGGTTCAGATGCAAAGCAAGTTAATAAGGTGTTGAACGTAGATCATGTTTGTGCCCCTCCCTTACAATCACAGCAAGATCAGGAAGTAGACAACGTATCTGATTTGTCCTCAGTTTTTTCTGCTCATCTATGCAGAAGTGATTTAAAATGTTCCTGTAGTGAATGCATCAATTGCAAAATCTGGACCTGTTCATGTTTCCACAGTATAATAGCATTCAAGAGGGTGTTCGTGAAGGGTCAGAGCAGTGAAATTGTTTCAATAGAAGTTAATGCTTGTGAGAGTTTGGGAGTAGTCGACAATGCAGCTTATCAGGTATTGCCATCAGGCTACCATACATTGCTGGCGGGAGATAGACCATCTAAGTCACGAAATTATAAACCTGCAATTTCAATTCCTCTACTGGTATCTCTAAAATAATTCAGCTTAGTATAATATAGTAGAAGGCATGACTATCGTTTTTGAGGCATAGTTTGGTCCATCATTGGATGCAAGCAATCAAGCACTGCTCCCTCACATATAAAAATAAGGAGAAAAGGTCACCATAACAATGAACAATCCTGTCAGTAAATTGATGTGGCCTTTTGTGATGTTTAAGGAGAAAATTCATTACACAAATCAGTTTGCTGATGGGCCAATACAGGACTGCAATAAAACAATTGTGTATATCTCTAATTGATTGATTCAAGGCACCTTTTGAGCAAAACATTGGCAAAGAAGATCACTAGTGATAAGGTGACAGAACTGAAGTTAGGTGCATCGACGTTGACGGGTTGAAGTGATGAATACTGAAGGATATGAATACCCAAAACTGTTGCGTGTTGTATTGCTAGCCAAATTGTTGGATTACCAAATTTCCAAATGGTACCAAATCTCCAAACGGCCAGATGCCCCAAGCAGCTACTTTACTCTTTGAATTACAACACAATGAAACAGCTGGGCGCATTAATCTTTCCCAGGACATTCGGGTAGTTGAATTTTCTGGTGTTAAAAGCTTCAGTGGTCAAACTCCAGCCTGTGCAATAAATCCTGTAAAGGGATCAAAAAGGAAAACGTCCTCTGGCACAGAAGATGAGATTGATGTCTTCAAATTCCAGACCAAGGAGGGAGAAATTGAATGCTCTTTAAAGAAGGCAAGACCAGAGCAGAAGTTGAATGCTGCACTTCCAGATGAAACATGCATTTTAGTTAATAGTCATTGTGAAGTAATACCTGCTGTGGAAATTAAACATAACAATGCCAAGAAACGGACTACTGTAGTCATCGACCCTACAGCTTTAGATGAAAAGGTACGAGATTGTCACTCCAAGGGCAACCTTAAGTCCTTGACTGTTCCAAAACTCAAAAGCTTCCTAAGTGCGAACAAGACAAAAGTAGGTGGCAAGAAGGAAGATCTTATTCAACATATTACGAGCTTGTTGTTCAGTTAAAATGTTACTGTTCACCGCATTGGGTTTCTCAGGCTGCCCTCAGTTAGACATGTATGCACAGACTCTCAATCTGTGACATTCCATAGTCCACTGTTTATAACTTTCCTCATCTCACAGCAAATTGAATTAAACTTTGGCAAATTTTTGATGCTTATCAAGAAACCGATGAAGGCAGTGATGCTTACTGTTCAGAAAAGAAATATATCTGCAATGAAATTTTTACACTAGCAAACTAAGACACGAGTAGATCCATTGATCGGAGCAGAGAAAAATTTGGTGCACGTCCTTGACACCTAGCCCTTCACTTCAGCTAAAAATAAACAAGCATATCTGTCACCAGAAGGATAGGATTCGTTTTCTTATCTATAACCTCAGTTAACGATTCAAAAGGATCAACGCTCCGATTTATTAGCCATCAGAGGATTTCAAGAGGAACGAATTTGCCTATTTTGATCCTCAGTCATGATTTCATGAGATCTTTGCTCCAGATTTTGTCTCTTAATAAACAAATCGTAGAAGATTTAGAGGAACGTTGTTTTATGTTTAGCATAGATGAAACGCCCTTTCCTAATTTTTGTAATTGTAGTTGAAACAGTGCCCCTGTTTTGGGGGTCGATCTGTTGTATTTTTTTAGAATAGTTTATTATGTATTAGAAAACAAAAAAAAAAGAGGAGAGAATTCTGAGTGCTGAGAGCAAGTGGAGAAAAAGAGAGCTGCTATTGTACAGCCATTGACAGAGATTTTTAATGAAATTACACAGCTCTGACTTCTGAGATTCCTGTGGTATGAAAGTTAGCATAAGTGTTTCTTTGGTAATCTGTTATGTTTCATTTCACTTCATAATCATTTCTGAGTGAACAAATGAAGTGTTTAGGTAGAATTCATAGTATTATATGCTCTGCCTATAAGTTTGCTCATGTTCAATGTTTTCTACTGTTTAAGGAGGATTCAAAGTTATTGTTTGCCCTCCTTAGCTCCTCACTAGTCTTGCCATCCCATTTAATCTCCATTTGATGTTAAATTTCTTGCCTACCTTGCCTCAGTCGTTAATTTGTGTTACTCATTATCTTTCTCTGCTCAAGCTGTGACTTTGCCCATGCAGCCCAGAAAAACCCCATCATTTTATTAAAGCAACCCTTTTGATCATTTTACTAGCCTAATATCAGTGTTACCTTATTGGTCATCTCATCTATTGGAGATTTTACGAGATAGACCGAAGAGAGCCTTCTCCTGCCCCGTAGGGCTAGCTACGAGGCTAAATGGTTTGATGTTGCCTTGAGGTTTGCCTTTCTCAGCCTGAGGTGAAATTTCAAGCGCTAACATGGAGGACATCATTATTGGAAAACCACAACCCACAAGATCCTGAGGGCTGGATATTATTGGCCCAATCTATTCTCTAATGTGTTTTCATTTGTGAAATCTTGTGACAAGTGCCAGAGATTTGGAGGAAGGCAATAGCTGAAATCCTTTCCCCTAAAGCCGATACATACCAGTGGCCCTTTCCTGCAGTAGGGTTTGGATTTCATAGGGGAGATTAATCCACATTCCAGTGGCCAACATAGATGGATTTTAGTAGCCATTGATTATTTTACCAAATGGATTGAGGCCATCCCCACTAAGAAAGTTGATCACCAGGTTGTCATGAAATTCTTGACAAAAAATATTTTCACCAAGTTTGGTTGCCCAACCAAATTGGTCACAGACAATGCAGCAGCTTTCATGGCAAAAGAGTTGGTGGACATATGTGAATCAATGGGCATTAAATTAGTGCATTCCACCTCATATTATCCTCAAGGTAATGGCCTAGCAGAGTCATCCAATAAAATCCTGGTAAGGATAGTCAAAAAGATGTTGGAAGACAACAAGCAGAGCTGGGATTCCAAACTAAAGTTTGCATTGTGGGCTAATAGGGTTACCACCAAGAAGTTCACAGGGAGCTCTCCATTCAAGCTGATATATGGCACTGAGGTTGTTTTTCCAATCTAATTGATCCTCCCTGTTGCCAAATTCTTGCAAGAAGAGCAGAACGAGGAAAGTGACATGGCAAGGAGGATGAGTGACTTGGATGAAGTTCATCAGATCAAAGATCAACTGATTGAGAGGTCTGCAATACATCAAAAGAGAATCAAGGAAGCTTTCGAAAGAAAGGCAAAGATGGACAATTTTCAGGTTGGTGACTAGGTTCTCAAATGGGATGCATTGAAGGAAAAGAAATGAAATCATGGTAAATTTGATGCTCTATGGATGGGACCATTTTTCATCTCTCAGGTCCAGGGAAACAATACTTTCATGCTGCAAAGTTTGGAGGCAGAAACTATTTTTGATGGCCCAGTCAATGGGCGGTTTTTGAAATTTTATTTTGTTTAAGGCTTTTCAGGCCCCAGTATTGTAAATATGTTATTTTTCAAAGTTTTGGTGTAGGCTTAGATAGACTCCATGCCCAATGGAACACTAGGTAGTATTTCTAATTTTGGCTGCTTACAGGAAAGGCAGTGGTCTATAGTTCTTGAAACCTCACAGGGAGGATTTCATCCCAAAAAGGAGCCAGTATTATCCCTAAGGTGTAGCGCTGATGTTTTGTAAAGTTTTGTAGATGTTCTATGCTAAGAGCAATTTCACTTTTCACACAGCAATCATACAAGTAGTTAAGCAAAATGCAGATAGAACATATAAGCAGATCTTACAGAAGACAAATCAGAAACAGGAAAAATGTGTGTGTTCGTTTCGGCGGTCAACAGGATGCTTCAACCAGCAAAGTCTCCTTTGGTCAGCCAGCCCAGATGTGTCACAACAACCCTCCAACCAGTAGATGAGTCAACCCAAGTCAATTCTGCAAAAGTCAACGTTGTCCTGAAAAGTCAACGCAGGGGCAGCAAGCTAAAAGTCAACGCAGCAGCAAAACGGTCAACTCTTTGACCTCGATTTTTGTGCCAGGTAGTACGGCCTTCAAAAATCGAACTTCCCACAAATTTTCAGCTTGATTGGACCAAGGGTTGACCAAAGTCAACGCTGGTCAAACTTTCTGCAAAACCCTAGCAGCAGAAACCCTAGCAGCAGAAAATCCGTACAGTCTGTCCTCTTCGTCCTTCCCACGTGTGGCTGAATTCGTCCTCCAGGTAGCTCGTATTCTCTAAGATGAGAGAGGAAGATGTGTGTTGAATTGTATCCTTATTCTCTCCAACTTTCCCTGTATATATATACATCAATGAGGGTGTGTGACACATCTGTTGGGCATGTGAGCCTACATTACTAAACTGGCTGACCTTGCACATATAATTTATTAAGAATAATAAATTCAAAATATAAGTTCTGCTCATCGGATTAAGACTATTTTTATATGGATTTTACACCTCTCTGAAAGAGGAATCCAATAAAAATATTAGCCTCTTAATATGATTATCAGAACATGGAGTTTGGACCTAGTTGTCCAAATTTAACACTCCCTCTCAACTAGGGAGAACTCCATCTATTAGTGCAATCAACATCGTGAGTCATCCCGCCGAAACTTGCTTTGCTAGCTTCTTTATTTCAGAACAGAAGTGGGTCAGTCACAAAGACATCATTCCCCGACTGACATAATCAGTCCAGAGGTCCCAGACCTCACAAATCTTGATCCCAGATCA
>APFE031437571.1:66417-101923 GCA_000404065.3 Pinus taeda
AGGCATGGAAGTCATCACTTCTAGTCAGCTTGTCATTCTCCTTGAATTCAAGTCTAGTCAGCTTGTCATTCTCCCTGGAACCCATTTCCTTTGATGATGATTGCTATAGATAGAGTTTGTCTTCACCTCAGCTCTGATACCATGTAAAGTTTGTAGATGTTCTATGCTAAGAGCAATTTCACTTTTCACACAGCAATCATACAAGTAGTTAAGCAAAATGCAGATAGAACATATAAGCAGATCTTACAGAAGACAAATCAGAAACAGGAAAAAATGTGTGTGTTCGTTTCGGCGGTCAACAGGATGCTTCAACCAGCAAAGTCTCCTTTGGTCAGCCAGCCCAGATGTGTCACAACAACCCTCCAACCAGTAGATGAGTCAACCCAAGTCAATTCTGCAAAAGTCAACGCTGTCCTGAAAAGTCAACGCAAGGGCAGCAAGCTAAAAGTCAACGCAGCAGCAAAACGGTCAACTCTTTGACCTCGATTTTTGTGCCAGGTAGTACGGCCTTCAAAAATCGAACTTCCCACAAATTTTCAGCTTGATTGGACCAAGGGTTGACCAAAGTCAACGCTGGTCAAACTTTCAGCAAAACCCTAGCAGCAGAAACCCTAGCAGCAGAAAATCCGTACAGTCTGTCCTCTTCGTCCTTCCCACGTGTGGCTGAATTCGTCCTCCAGGTAGCTCGTATTCTCTAAGATGAGAGAGGAAGATGTGTGTTGAATTGTATCCTTATTCTCTCCAACTTTTCCTGTATATATATACATCAATGAGGGTGTGTGACACATCTGTTGGGCATGTGAGCCTACATTACTAAACTGGCTGACCTTGCACATATAATTTATTAAGAATAATAAATTCAAAATATAAGTTCTGCTCATCGGATTAAGACTATTTTTATATGGATTTTACACCTCTCTGAAAGAGGAATCCAATAAAAATATTAGCCTCTTAATCTGATCATCAGAACATGGAGTTTGGACCTAGTTGTCCAAATTTAACATGTTTTAAAGGCCAAATGAGGATTCAGGCTACTTTTTTGTTCTTAAAAGGGTCCCACATGGGCCATTATCCCTCTTCTTCCCTTACCTCGATCACACTTTACCCTTTCTCTATCCTAACTTAACCTTGACACCCTGACAAATTCCTCTTTGGCCTTAGCCCCAAGCACAATAGCTAAAATGCTCATAAAACCTCACCCATATGCCTTACGCACCTATAGCACATTTCCTGAAGACATCTCGTATCTTCACCGCATCTTTGTCATTGATTTTTTCCCACCAATCCAATGGTCCATGTCCCATCCGATACACCAACTTGTCTGACACTCCTCTGTTATTAGATCACCCCCACCAGATCTAATGGTCAGTGCCCATATCATGTGGATAACAAGTGCGAGAAGTACCCGCCCGATGTGGCTGGTTTTTCTTTTTCCCCACCACTATGTTTCATCTCATGAATGGCATCGGGCAAGTTCTGACACTTACCGCTTACCGCCAGATGACCGCACAATATAAACCATTACCAATCAAATCAAACCACCTCGTGAATTATCACCTGCACATCTCCATCACCCGATAACCGTCTGATCTGCTCGCCTGAAGATCTAACGGCCCGGACATGCTCTGCTCCCACCACGACTGCTAGCCCCCAAAAAAGGATATCCACCACACATCTCCCTTGATCCGACAACCATCATTTGTGATCATTCATGACCATCCATCTGCCCATGCACTCCATACCCCATGACCTATCTGTTACTCGAAGAGGAAGATGGCCAACTCTATTACCCTGGCGACAGTCTGAACATGAAACTGAATTAAAAGAAGAGCATGGCCGGAGGAGAAAAAGACACAACACAACTCAACAACCGAATTAAATAGTCATGGAACTCCACTACCATGATTAATCTGACTACCTGAAGGATAGCATGGTACCAGAACCGATCAGGTTTTTGTAGTAGAGAAAGCAACTACGTTCAAAGACGCTATCAGACAATTAATGGTAGTTGGTGGTCAATTAAGACCCCTCCATCCCTAAACGACTAAGAGCCATTGCAATGATAGATTATAAATAGCCAGAAGAAAGATGTAATCAAGTTTGGCAATTGTGTTTTAGTTCAACTTCTGGAGACTGTACATATTCTGTAACTTGCAGTGTCTCATCTTCATTTTTAGCAATGCAAGCTTCTTTTGTTGTTAATTTCTCAATGCCCATTTTTCCTCTGTTCTAAGCTTGCGCCTGAAGTGTTGTATTCATGACTTCTTCTATGTCTAATACTAGATAGCTATCATCTTATCTTTGGATTAGACAATTGAATGTATCAGTGAGTAGGTCACACAGGTCTCTTTTGTATCAAATGCAAGATAATTGTCATCTTATCTCTGCATTGATAGATTAGATTTGTAGGTTTCTTTACTAGTTGCAACTGGCCATCATACATTCTATATGCATCTGTTGGTGTGGTTAGTATTCTTCATCTATTCACCTAATTCCCAAACTGTTGAGCATTGGTGGTCTAAAGCCTTGTAGTCTGAGGGTGTTCATGCATGTCTGGAGTGAAAACAGAGTAGAAGTGGTTATCTGGCTTGAACCAAACCATCACCAATCCCAATAAGTTCCTAGAACCATATTGAAATTATATGTTACCAGGCATCTCCGAGCTACAACCTAGGAGAGTTTCCTGGAGCTCTAACAATACCATAGAGTCAATGCGATACTTCCCAAAATGTTAATCTCTATCATCGCTAAAGGTTAAACCATAGATGTTAAGGTTCCACCTGTGACTCGCCAATTGTTGTAACAACTAAAACAACCCCAAAAATTTTCAGCAAGAGAAACATTTTAGGGCCCCCTTCATTCAAATCATAAACATCTTTATGTTTAAACCATTTAGGCTATTCTTCATACCCTAGGTTAGGAAGAAAAGGGTAAATCTAACTTAAGAGTTTTGGGAAGAATGATGGCACATCACACCTTTATACTGCAGAACAATGCAACCATTAAACTTAGAGCATCGTAGTATTGTAGTGCATCACTATAGAAATTAATGTGTAGATTCGAAACTACTCATGAAATTTACTAACTAACAAGACACGAAGCTACTCTATTGATTTGCAGAAGTTAATTCACCATCTAGAACAAAAATGATATACATGCATAAGGAAACATCACATATGCACAAATATTTATCTAGGGGAAAGAAACTGCTCAAAACCCATTCTTATGTGTATTGCATTAATAAAACAATAAAGATGAATACATATGCTTGCTCAAGCCTGAGCATAACTTGCAAGTGTATAATCTATATCTCTACCTCACTAACTAACTTTTTCCAACACTTAGTCAATTTTCAAGCCCTCCAAGCTCCTATTTCCTTTCATTATTCCTTGATGAAATTAGCCCCTGTTATTTATGAAATTCCCTTTATTGAATTGTGTGATTCATCTATGTCCTTTCTCTAACTACATGCACCAGCTATACACATGGGAATATGCTACAATTGATAGTAGATTTCCTTGGAATCTCCATCTCAACTACGTGAACTGAATTCTCTTCATGAAATAATTATTTTGGGTTGATTGATGAGTTAACTAGTTGATCACTTAGTGTGGTTGCAGTTCCACTTCCACAACTTGACCTCAACTAGTTATTCTGACAATTAGAACTAGTTTAACTAACAATAACTCAAATTAACTAAAATAGATTGCTACAAATTAGCAATCAATCATACTGAACTGAACTCAAGCTTCCCCAACTTGAATTATCTAAGTTAATTGAATGATAAGTTCCATGTCACCTCAGTTAACCACCTCCAATATTTATGCTGAAATAGAAATTCAAATTTTCTCTAGTTTGACCAAGGAAAAGTCAAATTGAGATTTTCTTGCTGCATTTCCAACACTCCCTGTCAGAAAGAAAGGGATTATCAACCACCCCTATCTTGCACCTGTGGAACTCGAACTTCCCTCTTGACAAAGCCTTTGTCAAAATGTCAGCATCTTTTTCCTCTATCAGAATTCACTGCAACAACATAATTCACCCTTGCACACAATCCCATAAATGGTGATATCAAATATTAATATGCTTGGATCAATCATGAAAAATAATATTTTCATAGATTTTGATGAAACTATAATTATCACTGTAAATCACAGTTGGATCCATCATCTGACCAAATAATCCAACAAGCATCTTTCTCATCCAAATCGTCTCACATGTTGCCTGACTTGCAGCCATGTATTCTGCTTCTGCCGAACTGAGCATCGTGGATCTTTGCTTCTTGTTGTACCAATAAATTGCTACGAACTGAACACTGAAAATTCCAACTGAGGTATTCTTTCAATTTGATGTACGCCCCACCCAATATGCATCTATGAATCCACATGGCTTCCCTCCCTATGTATGTTTGTAGCAAAGTCGAAACTTGGTAGTGCCTCTGAGGTACCATAGAACATGCTTAGTTGCCCTCTCATTAGGGGAATTTTGAGGTCTAAAATGGGCCTCCTAAGAAAAATTTACAACCAAAATAAATTTTATAAGAACCAATAGGATTCAAAATGTTGATGTCAACCATGGGGGATGATTCACCATTTTTGGAGTAAAAAATTAAAAAGATTAAAAAATAATAAAATAATAAAACTACTTTTTCAATTCATATTTTCAACTTATCTCCCTAAACGTTTACTCAAATTTCGAGCGGGAGGACTCATTAGATGAAAAAATTAATTCCTCATCCAAGGAGTACCCATGTTGCATACTTTTGATGGACCCTGCTAAACGAAAAATGAGAAATACATTAAAAAATGTGATTGCAATCACGTTTTTCATGTATTTCTCATTTTTCATGTAGTAGGGTCCATTTAAATTATGAAACAAGGGTACTCCTTGGATGAGGAATCAAATTTTTCATCCAACGAGTGTTGTCACTCAAAATTTGAGTAAACCCATAAGGCGATAAGTTTAAAATACGAGTTGAAAAATTAGTTTTTTATTTTTTCCCTCTAAAATTTGATAATGTAATGTAATCTTATTTTATTATTTCCACTATTATTTTATAATTTCCTTAGGAGGCCCATTTTAGACCTCAAAATTCCCCTATTGAAAACAATTTGGTTAGCCTAACCATAGCTTGGCTTAGTTGGTTGACTACAAAGCACATATTTTATCATGTGTTCACAAGATACATGAGTGAACCTGCCAACTGTTGGTAAACAGTAGCATCCACTTCCTAACATGAAGTGGCATCCATTTTCCTCCAGTTGATCACTAGAGGAGTCTCAATGGGTTTGCAACTATCCATGCAGAAATTTTGAAGTATCTTGTTGGCATACTTTCCCTAAGAAACAAGCAATTCCCCATCACCTTGCCATACTTCTAATTTGAGGAAGTAGTGCATGAGACCCGTGTCCTTCCTCTAAAACTCTCTTACAAGTTCCTCCATGTAAGATCTGATCAGCTGCTCATCACTAGTCAAAATAAAGTCATCAACATATAAGACAATAATCAACAATTTACCTTCTACCAAAATATGATAAATATTTGCATTTGTGTCACTTTTGGTGAAGCCCAAGCTAGTGAGATGGCTATCAATACTGGTGTACCAAGCATGGGGTACTTGCTTGAGATTGTATAACACTCACTTGAGTTTGCACACATGAGTCTCTCAATCAGAAGTCTCAAAGCCTTTTGGTTGCTCGATATACACCTCCTCCTCAATTCTTCCATTGAGGAATGTTGTTTTCACATCCAATTAGTGGATCTTCCAACCCATATGTGCAGCCAGACCAAGGATTGATCTGATGGATGAGTACCTTGCTACAGGAACAAAGGTCTGTTCATAGTAAATCCCCTCAACCTGAGAGTATCCCTTTGCCACAAATCTGGCCTTATACTTTTCTATGCTTCCATCTTCTGCATGCTTCACCTTGAAGATACATCTCAAACCCACAACTAATTTTTCTTCTTGTCTTGGGACCACTTCCCAAACACTATTTTTTACAATGGATTCGTACTCCTCAACCATTAAATCAACCCATATAGGTTTCTCCGGTTCTTCCTCGAAAGAGGGTGGCTCAGTATCTATAAGCTCAGTCATAAGAGCCATGTATCCAGTGTACCAATCTAGTGACCTTCTCAACCTACGTTGATTTGAAGGAGCACCCACATTCTCCCTCGCATCATGCAAAAGTCTCTTAGCTTCCCTAGATATCTTCCTACCTTCTTGGGATGGTTCTGCTTGAGTGGTTATCTCCACTCTCTTCTCAACTTGTGGCTTCTCCACAACATCCTGAGGCTCCTCCTTTGGAGGTAAAAGCTCCTCCTATGGTGGCATCTGAATCTCCTCTCAAGAGAGAACTGCATGGCTTTGTTTTCATAAAATTTTACATCCCTTCGCACAACTGTCATTCTAAGGCATGGAAAGTACACATGATAGTTGTGGGGAGTTTCTATGTAACCCACAAATATCCCCAATTTTGTTGTCGACTCTAGCTTCTTCCTTGAGTCTTTGGAGACATGGCAGTAAAAAGAGGCTCCAAAAATCCTAAAGTGCGACACATATGGCTTCCTCCCCGATTAATCCTCATCTCATGTAATTATGCCAAGAATCTGATGAGGACTCTTGTTCTACAAATGGACCGTTGTGTTGCATGCTTCGACCCATAAGTGCAGAGGTAGGATTTGGTCATGCAACATCGCCCTCACTACTCCCACAATGTTATGGTTCTTCCTCTCAACCAACCCATTTTGTTGTGGGTTGTGGGGTGTTGTCAAATCTCATTGAATTCCTTCTTTTGCACAAAAAATTTTAAACTCATTCAACACGTACTCACCTCCATTATCACTCCTGAGAGCCTTCACCTTCTTTCCTGTTTATTTCTTGAATGATGCTTTGAATTCTACAAACTTTGAGAAAGTATCATCCTTTTGTCACATGAATATGATCCAACACTTCCACAAGAAGTCATCAATAAAAATGACAAAATATTTGTGCCTGGTAGTGGAGGCTATTGAGAAAGCTCCACAAACATCCGAGTGGATCCTTTCCAGGACTACAAGTGCTCTACTATCTCGATCATGGAAAGTGGCTTTTGTGTACTTCCCCAAGGTACACCATTTGCATGTATATTTCTACTCTAGTGCTCCTTTGGGGAGGCTTGTGGTTAACTATTGCATGATATTCAAAGTGCCATGATGCAAATGGCCAAGTATTTTATGCCAAAGTTATCTGACATCACGGCTTCACACCTTTGTATTTCTACTCAATGCAACACAATCCTCCACATATAGCTTGTATAGGTTCTTCACATGAACCTTGAATTGGTTCACCTGTCCCATGACTATGTGTATCAGGAATTCCTTCCCTTTGTTGAATATCACATCATAACCATGATCTTCCAAAACTGCAACGGTGATAAGATTCTTCTTTAGACCTGGAACAAACATCACATCCTTAAGTTTAAGAGGGGAGACTGACTCCCTCTAAAAAGTGTTCATATCAATCCTGATCGCATTTTACCTTCCATCATCTCCCATATCGATGTGCATATGGATATATTTCTCCTCCAAATCACTGAAAAAATATTTATTCCCTGTCATATTGAATGAGCCACCGTTGTCCAAGTACTGCACGCTCCCTATCATTGTGTTGTTCATGCATGCAATGAGAGTAAATAAAGCTTGAACTGTGAAGCCAAAGCTTCATCTGCTTCTCCTCCTAAGGTATCCTTGCTTGTCTTCTTGTGTGGACACTTTGTGGCATAGTGCTCGAATTCATGACAGCGAAAACACTTGATTTTGGACAAGTCTTTCTTCTTGCCCCCTTGACTATATATTGCTTTGGATTGGGATT
The DNA here is from genome assembly GCA_000404065.3 of Pinus taeda. NCBI lineage: Eukaryota > Viridiplantae > Streptophyta > Pinopsida > Pinales > Pinaceae > Pinus > Pinus taeda. The sequence continues at coordinate 74,270 of APFE031437571.1, forward strand.
TCTTCCCTTTTCCTTTCTTTGATTTTCCATCCAAGGCATAGTTCTCTTCATCCTTACCCTTGGATGAAGTCTCATCTCTGGTACTTAACCTTATTTCCCCCTGTACCAAATCGAACCATAGGCATTCCCAACTTGGCAATTCCTCCCTCCCATTTACCAAATATTGGTAGTTGTGCCAGCTCTTGGTAAGGCCTAAAAGGGCTAGGATTACCAAATCATCCTCTACAATAGTAGCACCAAATTGACCAAGTTCATCATGACATTGTGTGAACCTGCTCAGGTACTATGTAATTGTCTCATTCTTCTGCATCTTGATATTTCGAAGTTTGGCCTTCAGCACTAGCTTTCTATGGTCGCTACTATTCTAGAACAGATCTGTCAATGCTTTCCACATTGCATACAAAGTCTCTTTCCTGTGGATATTAGAGAAAATATGGTCTTGTAGTCCCTCCAATATGATTATCTACGTCTTTTCTTCACTGTTCTTCCATTATACTAGATCTTGAACATCAAATGTTGTTGGTTTTGGGATATCATTATCAATGAATTCCTTCAATCCATTATCTTCTAGCACTCCCTCCATACAATTCTTCCAAGAAACATAGTTCAAGCTTCCCTCAAGGGCATACTTGAGCCTTACTATGATCTTTAGTGAATCCTACTTTGATGCCATGTAGAAATTAATGTGTAGATTCGAAACTGCTCATGAAATTTACTAAATCACAAGACTCAAAGTTACTCTACTAATCTGAGGAAGTTAATTCACCATGTAGAACACAAATCATAGACATGCATACAGAAACATCACACATGCACATATATTTATCTAGGGGAAAGAAACTACTCAAAACCCCTTCCTATCTATATTGCATTAATCAAAGAATAGAGATGAATACATATGCTTGCTCAAGCCTGAGCACAACTTGCAAGTGTATAATCTATCTCTCTGTCTAACTAACTGACTCTGGACAACACTTAGCCAATTTTCATTCCCTCCAAGATCCTATTTCTTTGCATTGTTCCTTGAGGAAACTAGCCCCTATTATTTAGGAAAATCCCTCTATTTAATTGTAAAATTCATCTACGTGATTTCTTTGACTGCATGCACCACCTGTACACATGGGAATATGCGACAACTGATAGTACACTTCCTTGGAGTATCTATCTCAACTAGGAAACTCAAATTCTCTTCATGCAACAATAATTTTTGGTTGAATGATCAGTTAACTGGTTGATCACGGAGTGTGGTTGAATTTCCACTTCCACAACTTGACCTCCACTAGTTCTTCTAACATTTAGAACTAGTTTAACTGATGATAACTCAAATTAAATGAAATATATTTCTACAAATTAGCAATCAATCATACTAAATTTAACTCAAGATTCCCTAGCTCAAATTAATTGAGTGACAAGTGCAATGTCATCTCATTTAACTACCTCCAAGATTTCTGTTGAAATATAAATTCGAATTTTCTCTAGTTTGACCAAGGCAAAGTCAAACTAAGATTTTCTTGCTACATTTTCAACAATCATAACTTCACAGTGTAGTCTCCCTTTGCAAATTCTATTGCAAATTTTCACAAATCACTCCCACTCCTCTCCTCACTATTTGAAACAGCTTATCTGCCTCCCAAAGTTGTGTCACACCACCATCCCTTGTAACACTCATGCTTTGTGTAAGGTAAGTCCTACGCACTTAAGTCTCGCAATAGTTATTGTCAGTAACATCTAATCATTATGTTATATTTTTGCATTTGTTTTTTCACTTAACCTTTTACCTCCCTATTTACATATCAACGACAGTAATCTATTACGAGCCTATTGGAACACTTATCTATTTTATGAACTACCTTTTTATCGCATCACATTTCATCTAGTCAACACATTATTATTACCTTACATAAGATGCTTTTCTATGTTATGTTGTGGCACATCACCCTTGCGTACTATACACTAGGAGCTTGTGATGTGCTATATTGTGACCCCTTTTTATTATAGCACATTACTTTATAGTATAAGTATTTTCCTTGCACAATGGAGCATCCTACCATCCTAGAATGCAATAGGAACCTGCGATGCAACACATAGTTGTATCACGTTCACTTTCTTATTGTGTCACATTCCTAGATTGCAGTTTTACTTCTAACCTTGTGTTATGGTGCATGTCCCATTCTTAATATGTGATTTTATGTAACAATTCATCATATGATCATATCACCATACATTTCTTCCATGTATCACAAACTCGTATCCTAGATTGATCGCCTTCCCTACGCCACAACACACTGCACTCACACAGAATGAAATGTATTCTTGTGTTGCACATTAAATTATCCTTTGTTTTATAACTTAGTCATTATGATGAATATTTTTGAACTGTTAGGTTTAGTAGATCTACACTACTTTAGCATATCATCACCATCATATTACATGGCTCCATAAAGTGAAGACCTATGAAAGAGATTGTAGAAGGACTGGAGGAAAGCCTTGTTTCTTTAGTTCCCACATATGTTGATATAACATATTTCATTTCAAAATATAAATAAATCACTTGGTCATAAATATATCATTTATTCTCCTGAAATTAACTCCCCATCGAATAAGCAGATACCAAGTTTTATCAGATGTTAAAAGGTCTTGGATACACAAGTTTGCATCCCATCTAGCATTCTTTCCTTGTGGAGAGACTATTGAATGGATTATCAAGTGTATTGATAGTAGGGATATGAACATAATGGGCAGTCTTGGAAAATATATCACTACACTAACATACCATCGTATTGTGAAATATTATAAGCATCCTAGATATCAAGTGGCTCTCACAAAAGGATGGTATCATAAATTCACCCTAAGCACTAAATATATTCTAAAGAGTCAGTGGTAGGATCCCAACAAATTCAGGATTAAGGCTAACAGATTCTATAAAACAAAACTACTAAAGTGAGCCTATCAACTAGTTGTATCCATGTGTTGTGAACTCTATGGTAAAGACAATATAAAGGTTTTCGAAGAAATTTGGGTGTCGCTAATGTACACATGTTCTCTGAATGATATATATTAAATTGGGCTAAGATCCTAGTAGCATCTATCCAAGATAACGCAAAAGAAGCCCAAAATCTAGGAGAAGGAAAGAATTCAACATTCTAGATGGCCTCATGTTTACTATATTGTGTATGCATCAAGTGCGAATTTGAAGTATTGGGATGGAAGTGGAACTTCTCCCAAAATATTTAACCGCTCCACATCTACTACGAAGAGGTGTTGGAAATTTAGTACAAAGAATCATACACAAGAATAGTTGAAGGATTCATTGCACCAATATATCACATCTTATTCAACTATTACTCGCCTTGCATGTCAAATCACACCAAGGTAGCATTGCAAGAGGTATCTTAATGGTTCTCTCCCTATGATTCCACATACATTAGAGTTTTTGGAGCATGTAAGTATCCATGAAATATCATTATTTTCCATAGAAAATGTTATTTTACAAGATGTTTCTTAACAGGTAACCACAAGAATGTTGGCATCAGTAAATAAAGTGAAATGTTCAACATATCCTTTCTATGTTGACATGTATTACATAAATAATTAAAAATAAGTGTTAACATAATCTATTGACTTAGAAAGCTTTAGATTCAGGGAACTTGAATTTCATAAATATGACCTAATAGGCATAGTCGCAACTAATTGTTCACAATGAAAATATAAGTGGCCCTACTCATCGCAAACCAAGGAGGATATCAAGAATTTCTACAATGTTGCAAAGGTCGTATATGCTCTGATAAACACCAATGGATCTCAACCTACAAATGGCAATGAACCCACCACTCGAAAATATTCAAAGGGGAAATATACTAAAGATAAAAAGGTTTTCTAGAAAAAAGTAGAGAAGGAAGGAGGAAGCCAAAAGGAAAAAGGAAAATAAATTAAAGGAATACCAACTGTTGGAAAATAAAAGAGAGAATAAAGAAAAGAAATCAAAGTAGAAAGAAAAAGAATAAAGAGAATAGTAACAGAGGGAGTAAGAAGAGAAAAAGAAATGGGAAGAAGAGTGGCTAACAAAAGAGAGATAAGAAAAACAAGCTCAAGAATGTTGAAAATCCAGCAAGAAAGTCTCAATTTTGATTATTGTCTTAATCAAATTGAGAAATTTGAAATTCCACATCAACAAAAAACTTGGAGGAGTTAACTGAGGTGACATGACTCTTGTCACTCAGTTAAGAACACTCAATTCGAGTTATTGAGTTGAAGTTCAGTTTACTTAGGTTGATTCCTAAAAAATAGGAGTCTAGCTTAGTTAATTTGATTTAAGGGCACGAAGTTAAGTTGTGTGCAGTGGGTTCCTTAATTTTAGGAGCCTATGTTGATTTAATTTCAGTTGTAGCAATTTAATTCAATTAAATTGAGTTATGGTTAGTTAAACTAGTTCTAACTGTTGCAGGAACTAGTGGAAGGTCAAGTTGTGGAAGTGGAACTTCAACCACACTTGACGATCATCCAAATACTAATCAATCAGCCTAAATTAGCTCATGCATGAAGAGAATTCGAGTTACCCAATTGAGATGGAGATTTCACAGCAGTGTATTATTATTTGTAGAATATTTTACTGTGTATAGGTGGTGCATGCATTCAGAGGAAGGACCTGAAGGAATTATGCAATATAGATGAGGGAATTTCCTAATTAATAGGGGAATAATTCCCAGAGTAACCACACAAGAAATTAGGAGCTTGGAGAGCTTGAAAATGGGCTAAGTGTTGGCCATATTTATTCAGTCAGGAAGAGGGATAGACTATACACTTGCAGGGTGTGCTCAGGCTTTAGAAAGCATATGTATTTCATCTCTATTCTCTGATTAATGCAATATAGATATTAAGGGGTTTTGAGTAGTTTCTTTCCCCTAGATAAATCTATGTGCATGTGTGATGTTTCCTTTTTCATGTCTATTATTTGTGTTATTGATGGTGAATTAACTTCTGCAAATCATTGTAGTAGTTTCAAGTCTTGTGTTTTAGAAAATTTCATGAGTAATATTGAATCTACACATTAATTTCTACATAGTATCAGAGCTAGAATCACTCTAGAGTAGAAATTTCAAAGTTATTATTATAGGAGGATCAAATTTGTAGGATCAATTCTTCAAAGCTAGAAATATGGATTTCAATGGAGTAAGGCTCGAGTATGCCCTTGAGGGAAGCTCAAATTATGTTGCATGGAAGGACCACATGGAGGTAGTTCTGGAAGATCATGGGTTGAAGGAATTCATTGATAATGATATTCTAAAAATAGCAGCATCTGATGATAAGGATCTAGGAGAATGGAAGAAGTGTGTAGCTAAGGTAAGGAGAATCATATTGGAGGGAGTATGATACCATAGTGTCTCAAATATCTAAGGGAAAGATACTATGTATGCAATGTGACAAGAATTTTCAAATCTATTCCAGAATAGTAGTGACCACATGATGCTGGTGCTCAAGGACAAACTTCGAAATATCAAGATGCAGAAGAACGAGACTATTTCGTATTGCCTAAGCAGGTTCACACAATGTCATGATGAACTTGGTCAAGTTGGTGTTACGGTTGTAGATGATGATTTGGTAAGGGCTAGCCCTTCTAGGCCTTCCCAAGAGCTGACACAAATACTAATTTTCGGTGAATGGGAGCGAGAAACTGCCAAATTGGGAGTGCCTATGGTATGACTTGGTACAGGAGGAAATAAGGTAGAATACTAGAGATGGGACCTCATCCAAAGAAGAGGAAGATGACTTTGCATTAGTTAGAAAAGGAAGGAAGGCCAAGGGGAAGAAGTCCCCAAGTGAGGTTAATTCCAGCCAAGATGGAAAGAAGAAATACTTTTCCAAAATCAAGTGTTTCAATTTTCATGAATTTGGGCACTATGGCACAAAGTGTCCACACAAGAAGACAAGAAAGGAGGAGCCTACAGTAGCACTAGCAAGTGAATTGTTGGCTTCATAGTTTGAGCTTGAATTCACTCTCATTTCATGCATGACTAGCATAGTGATGGGAATTGTGTGGTACCTGGGCAGTGGTGCCTCATTCCATATGACAGGGAATAGAGAATTTTTCAGTGACTTGTTGGAGAAAGATCTTCATATGAACATTGAGTTTTGAGACGATGGAAGGTACAATGCGACCAGGATTGGTGCTTCCACATTTCAGAGGGATTCAGGCTCCCCTCTCAGAATCAAGGATGTGATGTTTGTTCTGAGTATAAAGAAGAATATTGTCTCCATTGCATTGTTTGAAGGTTGTGGTTATGATGTGATCTTCAACAAAGGGAAAGCATTCCTGAGACACATTTCCACTGGATAGGTGAAGAAAATTAGGTTTCAAGTCAATAACCTGTATGCACTTGAGGTAGAATATGCATGCAAATCCTTGAGGAGCAAGGCAAGGGTTAGATACATTGTGGTTGAGAGGTAGAATGATTTACCTCTTAACTTGAAGCCTCAAAAGAAGCCTCAGGAAATTGTGGAGCAACCACAAATGGAGAAGCAGACAAGAGGAAGAGTGGAGAAATCCACTCAAGCAGAGACCTTAAGCAGGGAAATATTTTGAGCTAAGTGGGTAGAGAGAACACGTGAAACCATACCTCCAGGTGTGAGGTGGGGTGATGTGAATCCCTAGTTCAATAGTTACATAAGTTTGGGCAGGATCCATTGAGGAGTTCTCTTCATGGATCATTACCTTGCTATGGGGGGCCCATAGTATTTAGTAGTAGGAGGACCAATGTTAGTTAGATACAGAGGATTGAAGAGAAGTGTTGACAATAGAGAAGAAGGCTCAGTAGCATAGTCAACAATAGCACAATTTTCCTAGTAGATAGTTGTGGACACATTTGATCCATTTTGTTTTTTCGTTATGCTTCTTAGTTGCAAATCTTGTAGTAGCAACAATAACAATGGGACAGCTTGCATGCATTACATTTGATAGGTGTAGGATAGGGGTGGTTGATAATCTCTTTCTTGCTAAGAGGGAGTGTTTAAAATGCAGCAATAAAGTCTCTATTTTGATTTTTTCCTTAATCAAATTGAGTAATTTCGAAATTCCACATCAGTAGAAAACTTGGAGGGGTTAACTGAGGTGACATGGCTCTTGTCCCTCAGTTAAGGACACTCAATTCAAGTTAATGGGTTGAAGTTAAGTTTACTTGAGTTGATTCCTAAAAATATGAGTGGAAGGTCAAGTTCTGGAAGTGGAACTTCAACCACACTTAGTGATCATCCATATAACTAATCAATCAGCCAAAATTAGCTCATGCATTCAAAGAATTCGAGCTACCTAGTTGAGATGGAGATTTCAAGGAAGTTTACTACTAGTTGTAGACTATTCCAATGTGTATAGATGGTACATGAAGTCAGAGGAAGGACCTAAAGTAATTTCAAAATCTAAATGAGGGAATTTCCTAATTAATGGGGCCCTAATTCCTAGAGGAACAATGCAAGGAATTAGGAGCTTGGAGGGATTGAAAATTGGCTAAATGTTGGCTAGATTCAGTCAGTCAGGTAGAGGAATAGACTATACAGTGGGCTCGAGATTGAGTAAGCATATGTATTTCATCTCTATTCTCTGATTAATGGAATATAGATAGTAAGGGGTTTTGAGTAGTTTCTTTCCCCTAGATAAATATATGTGCATGTGTGATGTTTCATTTTATGTCTATAATTTGTGTTCTATATGGTGAATTAACTTTTGTAGATCAATAGAGTAGCTTCACGTCTTGTGATTTAGTAAATTTCATGAGAAATATTGAATCGACACATTAATTTCTACATACAATAGGCATGTCAAAATGATTAGTGAGAAGATGGGGTTTAAGATGTAGGGAATGGCATATTTCACAATATGGATTTTGATGCATAAACCCCGATCTCAATTCCACTTACGAGAAGTCATATACCAATAAGAGAAATGTGCATTATGTTTGATGAATAAAATCAAGTCATGAACCTAATGATCTTTCAATTTGACCGAAATATAAACGGGATTGTCCAAGAGAGGTGAATATATCTAGCTCGAGTACCAGCAAAGCCTATCTCAGTAACTATGGAGTGGAACATAGTTTCCAATGCCCTAAAAAACCCTATAGGAACAACTTTCTCTTCAACCACAAAATGGAACATTGAACAGATTATGGAGAAAGTGAAGGAACTAGACAAGAGCCTAAGGAAGGCACAACAAGAAAATGAAAAGCTCTCCAAAGAAAATCAAGTCTTATTAGACTCAAGCTCTCATGACATGGATTACTAGGATGCATCACTGAAAGAAAATAAACCATTAGAAGACACTGTAAATTAGTTTATAAAGATCTTATAACACTCCAAAATATGGTTTTCGCACTTGTATCAGTTCAAGATGTAATTAAGTTAAAAGGTGTGCAATTACAGGAAATTTTAACATCCATCAATTTAATGCATGAATGGAGTATAACATTCCTGAATTCACTTGAAACATTGCCAAGGAAATATGAATCAAGTAGATAAAGAGATAAGTATAAGTCAATATTGACATCTGAGCTCAAAAGTAGTTTGAAAAGGATGTGGAAAAAACTTTGTGTACTTACGAGCAACACCATAGCATGATCGAGTTATTGATCAAATCCCACATATTAGTCTCCATTGGATCATAGGGAGAAGTGATGCCAAAATAGGAAATGGGATAGGAGATACAAGAAATAATGTAAGAAAAAACGCTGACTATCACAAAAAATGACACAAAACTTACTAAGGAAGCATCGGATTCGTGTCGATATAAAGATAGGGTACCTAATGCTTACGAGTGTGAGCTATCAATGAGAGGCAAATTTTAAAGAATATTTTGTCTATTGCCACTAATTACAAGGTTTGGTACACCCATGTGACCCAAGGTTTACAATTTCAAGTCCAAGTCTTACATATTTTGGAATCAATTTCATAAAGTATGTTTATTTTTATTCATTTTAATTTACAATGTAATTATGTAAAGAAAATAGAATTAGAAATAAAGTAAATTAGAAATTAGACATGAGGGTAGGTGAAGAGTCATGGGAGGTGAAAATTTAACTCACTTTGTATGAATATACCCTCTAGGCTAGAGATAAACGACTTTTATCTTTTTGGACTCCTGAAAGGGGAAGCTTGTAAATTACCTTGAAGATCAAGTTCCAACTTTCGTATTCCCACTATTGGGTCTCTTGGATATATTGTGTGACTTTGGATGGAATAATTCAAGATAAATACTTAGAATCCTTTTGGGCCACAACACACATTTTATCTCATATGTTATTGAATGTTATTAGACTATTCTTTAGCGTCATTTGATGGTATATGATTTTTTCTCACTTGTTGAAAGTTAATGAACTGTTTGTTTATTGCAAACTTCTATATTTTAGGAATTTCTTGTTGATTTCTACATGCTTTCATGTTGATTATTGGCTGCAAATTATATTACAGCTAATAACTATCATATTCCTATCTTCATGTATCTTAATTAAAGATTACCATCATTCATTCTTTCTTTAAGATTCATGTTCATGTATAAATTTGTTGTAATATTCTTTGTGTTATTCACTTAAGGTATTTCCATAAATCTATTTCTAACTTGCATCAGATCAATGGAATTTTTTGGATTTCTTTTTTCTTTTCTAATTTGTCCAAAATATAATTTTGACCAAACACAAGATGCTATTTGGGCCAACATTCTAAATGGGACTCTCATCCCAAATGGCGTGAAGTCTAATTGGGGTATCATACTAAAGAGATCCCCTTAAGACTACAAGAGGTACATATATCCCCCTCAGCACACTCATTAATTAGACCAAGGATAGAACATTAGTACACATTATGGAGTATTGGGTAGGATCAACACTTTAGGATATTTCTCAAAGTTTGAATCTAATCCCTCCGACCCATAATCCCGCTTCATCCCCTATAGCCTTTGAAGAATCTAAATTCCATTCTAAATCAAAATTAGAATCATATAACTTAGACACTTAATCTATATTTTCATACATGTAAAATAAACAAAACCAAAATCAACCCTAGTTAGCAAAAGAGATACATTTCCATTTCCTAGGAAAATGCACTAAAAATCCTAAACATCTTTTGCCAAGTAACTTTTATCTATCTAGACTCATAGAAGATCATAAAAATTTTATTTTAACTATTAGACTAATGAATGTGAAATATACATATGTTATATGTCATATGTTCCCCTATACCTTCAAAAACAAATCCTTAACTTAGTAATTCAATTTACTAGTTGGATTAGTAATCAATTAGGGTGATTTTCAAAAGGATTTTCTAGATAAATTTGGGGAGGAAACTACCACATGAGCTTCAATGGCTCAATTATTCTCACCGGTAATGCACCCGAAAGAAAGAATGAAAGATTTTAACCAAATATTTACTATAGTCATTGATAAGTTTAAGGAAACTACAAAACTAGTGTAAGAAATTTGGATAGAAGTTTATGGCAATGTCTTACCAACGCCTATTTCTATGTTCATAAAATGATTTTGAAAGAACACATTAGATAAGGGTTTTGAGGATAATATGGTTGAATTTGAAATGATGGGGAGTAAATAAAGTTATGCCCTTTTTTGTAAGAATAAAAATTTTCCACCAAATAAAATTGTTATCTTGCATACATGTTACCACTCAAACTAGCTAGGGTCCTAAGAGGGGATCCTATAGATAAAATACTAGGTCAAGGGGAAACAATGGAGTAATAGTTCATTGTCACCTCAGCTAAGGCTCTTTTCTCTTTATGGACTTTCACCAATGGGAGGAGACCCAGTATAGGGGAATCACTAGGAAGGATGGATATATAAGTAGATAGAGAGTGATTCCCAAGGCCTATTCGCAAGAGAGGATTAATTAAATAGCTTGTTTGCTTCAAAATAAAGGTGATTGGATCTCTAGGAAGGGCTAAGACGATTCTTGAGCCTAGGTTTGGAGGATGTTCGTTAACAAGGGGGTTCCTAAACCTAAGGATCCTTATAGATAAGAGACTTCTATGTAATCCTTATACAATTGTATTTACACATTTGTGGGACCACACAAAGCCAAGTGGACCCAAAACTAGGTCAAGGATATGGAGTTGATCAACCAATGAGGGGACTGACCTAATTAGGGTAGGGAATAGGATCAAGGAATTTTTTTTTTAAGTTTGAATGTAATGATCCTAATGAGGACACTATCCCAAGTCAATCTAGGGAAAGACTTGGTCTTGTGGCTAGGGCTTACTATATCTCAGTATTCCACCATCAAATTGTAGATTTTAACCATGTATAGAAATGACCTAGAAACAAATTCTTAAAACGGATAAAAATATACAATGGTGTGAACATAAAAAACTATACACATAGTTTTCCCCTGTATCCTAAACCTAAGAATACCATATTTATTTTTCATGATATTCCTTTATATATATATATATATCTATATATATCTATCTAATTATCTATATATATTTATTATATTATATATATATATATATATATTAATTTATATATATATATATATATATATATATATATATATATAATATTATATATAATTAAATATATATATATATATAATATTATATATATATATATATTATGTTGAAGCATTCATAAAAACCCAATCCTATAACCTTAGATTATAACATAACCATAGTTCCCTTGACCAGATCTACAAAATACCATGCGAAGAAAACCATCATGCCCAAAACCGCATGAAAAACCCATGCAAAAAACCATGGTAGGTATTCCCACCGTCTTTGGGTCCACCCCCCATCCTTGGTTCCACCCAACTATTATTGATTCTACATAAAAAGAAAAATTACAATCATTGTGCCCGACGCAACATACAACAAATGAAGCTAGTCCTGGAAAGAATATAACACACACCCAACATTCTCCCACTTATTGTTTTCTTTCCACACAGGGGGTCACAAAAGAGCTTAGTCATTGGTCTAGCCCAACAATGCTTATTGTTTCTCTACACCAAGAAAACTTCTTAGTGCTCACAAACTTCATCAATGCATCTGTAAAATTCTTCAAAGTGTCCACATTTACCAGCAATACCTTTTCGTCCTTAACCATTTCCCTCACAAAGTGATATTGAACATCAATGTGATTTTTCTTTGAATGATAAGAAGGGTTCTTTGCTAAGAAAATTGCACTTTGTCTATCACAGTATATTATAATAGCCTATTGTACCAACTCCATACTTAAACACAATATTTGAACCAAATTACTTCCTTTCTTGCATGAGTTGCTGCCATGTATTCAACCTTTGTACTTGAAAGAGCCACTACAGCCTATCTCTTGCTCATCCAATCGACAGCTCCTCCAAATAGGTTAAACACATACCCACTTGTAGGTCTTCTTTGATCTAGATCTCTAACCCAATCTGCATCAACAAAGCCACAGATTTCCAAAACTCTGTCCAATCTTGGTCTTCCTTGGTAGCACAAACCATAATCACTAGTGCCACACAAATACCTAAAAACCCACTTCATTATTGTCCAATGCTCCTTCCATGGTTTTGACATAAACCTGCTCAATACTCCCACTGCATGTGCAATTTCTAGTCTAGTACAAACAATTGCATACATTAGGCTACCAACTGCACTCGCATATGGAACACTGTTTCAGGTCCTCTTCCTCTTCTTGTGTCTTGGGACATTGTTCAACAAATAACTTTACAACTACATGAATAGGAACCTTCACCAGTTTACTATCCTGCATATTAAACCTCTGCAATATTGTCTCGACACAATTTATATGGTTTAACAAGATCTTCCTCTTTGCCCAATCTTTTTTAATTCCCATGCCCAAAATATAGTTTGCAACACCAAAATCCTTCATATCTAATTTGGAGGACAATTGGGTCTTCAAATCCTGGATTTCATAGTTATTTCCAATCAACAACATATCATCCACATACAAGACCAAATAAATAACACAGTCAAAAACTAATTTAAAATACACAGAATGATCTGCTTTCCTCCTTGTGAATCCAAGTCCCCATATATATGTATCAAATTTATGATACCACATCCTTAGAAACTATTTTAACCCATATAGAAACTTTTTTAACCTGCATACCAGTTCTTTCTTACCCTTCACTACAAAGCTTTCAGGTTGCTTCATATAGATATCTTCTTCCATATCCCCATGAAGAAACGTTGTCTTCACATCCATCTGTTCTACCTCAAAATAAAAAGAAACAACAACAGACAAAAGTAAACTAATAGAAGCTAACTTTGAAACATGAGAGAATACATCACAAAAATCAATTCTCGACACTTGGGAATAACCTTTTTCTGCCAATAGAGCTTTGTATTTCTCCACCTTACCTTCTACATTGATCTTCTTCTTAAACACCCATTTGTTGCCAATGGGTTTCCTTCTAGTTGACAACTCCTCCAGACCCCAAGCTTCATTTTTTTCCAAAGATGCCATTTCATCAACTATGTAACATGTATTATCTACTACCTTTGCTTAGAATTCATGCCCAAATCCAGTGCCACTGAGCATGTTTCTTTATTTTTCCATCAACATCTTGTTCATTATTTCTGCGACTCCATTTTGAGGTGTGTATGAAGTATTCTTCTTTCATTCTATACCACACTTCTTACAGAACTCTTCAAATTCTTGATTTCAAAACTCTCCACCATTATCTATCCTCAACACCTTCATCTTCTCTCTGTCTGATTTTCCACCAGAGCCTTAAATTCTTTAAACTTGTCAAAGACTTCAATTTCTTCTTGAGAAAATATATTCATGTATTCCTTGAGAATTCATCTATAAATGATACATAGTACATAGACTTACCCAGAGATGGAATCAACATAGGTCCAAACACATCATTGTACACAAGCTCTAATATCATTTTCACCCTCTTAACATCGGAGGGAAAACTCACCTGATTCTGCTTCCCATATACACAATGTTCACAGAAATACAAATCTAGAGAGAAATTAGACATACCTTCTATCATACCATTACGATGCAGTATTTGAAGGCTTGTCTCTCTAATATGTCCAAGCCTTTGATTCCATATCATGGTATTTTCTCTAGAGACCACTATATTTCCTACTCCACTTCCAGGAACCATAAAACTATTGCACCCATCATTAACAATTCTACCCAAAAGGATGTACAAAGTTCCAATCTGAACTCCCTACATCAATACCAGTTCTCCCTGAACCATCTTGTAGGTATCTTTCTCGAACATTATTTTTACACCTACATCATCCATCTTGCTTACAAAAATCATATTTCTGGCCAATTCAAGAGTATGCAGAACACTAGGAAGTTTTATAATCCGTCCACCTTGCAACTTCAACTGGACTTTTCCATGTCCAATGATTCTAGCCTTCCTTTCATACCCTAAGAAGAAATCACCACCGTCATATTTCTCATACTCACAAAATTGCTCCCTATGGGGAGTGAAGTGAAACGATGCACCTTATTCAATCAACCATGCCTCGTGTTCTACATTTGTACTTAAATAAGAAGCCAAGTACACATCCCCACCTTCATCTGAGGTGGTTTTCACCTTTGCAGAAGGTATGTCATCAAATTCTTGTCCTTTCTTAGGTGTTTTAGATTTACAATCCTTTTTGTAGTGCCCTTATTTTCCACATTTCTACCATATGTTTACAAGTTTTCTTGGAGATTTAGATCTCCCTCTAGATTTAGATCTCCCACTTGAGGACTTATTTCTATTTCTATTATGATATTTTCCTCTTATAGATAAGGCATCTTCATTCTGGCTCTCCATATTTTTCTGTCTCATCTCCTCTAGCAACAAGGATGAGACTATTTCATCAAACTTCAAGGTAGTTATATTGCTACCTATAACAACAACCAGACTATCCCATGAATCTGGTGGAGAATGTAACAAACTAATGCACTTATTTTCATCTAAAACTTTATATAAACATATAAAAATTGGCTTACTACAATATTAAAGGTGTTTAGATGGTCTGTTACTAAGTCTCCATCCTTCATCCTTAGGCTATACATCTTTTTTTGCAGGAACGATTTGTTCACTAAAGTCTTAGATTGGTACAAAGTCTCTAACTTGTCCCACAAAGCCTTCGTCATAGTTTCCCCTAACACATCCAACAATTAAACAAAGTCTTTCGGTAGAAATCACATGAGAGAATTTTTTGGCTAACACGTTTCGAACCAACAAGTGTGGTTCATCATCAAGACCAGATGAAGAGGCAGAACATGGCAAAGGCTTAAATAGAGAGCACTGTAGAGACATAATTTCAAGTATGTCTCTATATAGCCGTTACTTTAAATTATGTCTCGACATTTCTCTCTATTTAAGCTTTTGGCATGGTCTGCCTCTTCATCTAGTCCTAATGATGAACCACACTTATTTTTTCGAAATGCATCGGCCAAAAAATTCTCTCATGTGATTTCTACCGAAAGGCTTTTCTTAATTCATTATGGATCACAGAAGCTTGAATATAAAAACATCCAAATACTGAATCTGAGATACACAACCATATTGTACTCTTTTCCTTTCGATCCAACTTCGCCTAATATTTTGTTGACATTGTCGTTGGTTTAGTACTCAGATCTACTATGATCCATTAATCTTTATCCTCCAACAAATCCTCCATCTTGAGCTTCAACAACTTAAAACTTTTTCCATTGAATTTCTCGATCTCTATCTTTCCATTGTTTGCTATATTCTTTTACTGCAAGAATTGATCCCGCAAATCTCCCACAGTAACAGGGTCTACCGCAAGGTCGAGAAAAATCCCTCAGCGGCAAAGGCATCCCCTTGAAGCCGAAACAATTCTGATACCAAATGTAGGTTTTAACCCTGTACAGAAATTACCACAAACGAATTCTTAAAACAGAAAAATTATACAATGGAGAGAACATAAAGAAAATATACGCAGATATTTTCCCCTAGATCCCAAAACTGAGTCTAGCAGATTGATTTTTCATTATATTCTTTTCAATGTTATAATATATATATACATCTTTAAGCATTCATAAACCCCAATCCATAACCCTATATTAGGACATAACCATAGTTCCATTTACCAGGTCTACAAAATAGCATAGGGAGAAAACCATCATGCCCAAAACCATGTGCAAAACCCATGCACAAAACCATGGGTAGGTCCTCCCATGGAGTACCTCTAGACAAAACCCCAATGTAGTAGTGGACCAAAAGTCAACGTGATTGGATCGCTAGAATGGAATTCGATTGATGCCCTAGGAGACCTATTAGGACTAGCCCTAGAAAGAGAAGGAGAAGGCGAGAAAAATAATCATTTAAGTTGACCACCAGTGGTTGGAACAATGCCTTTTGTTTGGTAGAGATTGAGTTAAGGTGAATTTATGAATTGGAGAGAATTAACCCAATCAAGGAGGCCTATAGGAAACTTCACATGGAAATTAGGGCATGAGATCAGTTACCAAAGGACTTTATACTTCAATGTGCAATGTTTGATGACTTATCAAGCTATATTCAGCAAAAATAACCTCTAATAAAATTCACCCATTCATACATGACACATGCAATAACGCAACTCTTCAATAGATCAAAATTTCCACCATTTCACATAATGTAGCAGTAAATTTCAGACCTAGATAGCGAAAATCCCAACAACAATCATGTGATATGATAAATACAAAAATAAACATGAAAAAGAAATCGCATACATGTACAATTAGTATATAGAATCATCAAATCATGACAAGAATGAATCTCTAAGACCATGAGAATAGTATCCAAACATTAAGATCATCCATGAAACCAAACTCATCCTCTAAAACAGAATGTGAAATTCTTCAAGTATATACTAAACCAAAACAAGTGATGATGAGAGAAATGAATCACCTCTCATCAATTTATATGATCTCTAAGGAGTAAGATTTTCCTAATTAGGCCTAATTGAGCCCTAAATAATAAAATAATGTGCAATAATAAAATCCCTTGGTGACAAGCCTACAAATATAGTTTAATAACATAAAAATAAGTCTCTAAAGAGGGAATAATAATAAATATAATGATTCTTTGGGCCATTGATAAGGCTTAATGAAGTCCAAAGTGTGCCATGGTGAGAAAATGGACTTCAAACATAGTGAACAAGGGCTTGACCCCTTGTTTCTAAAATAAGTCACATGTGGTGCTCTCAAGTGGGTGTGGGGGCACAAGGACATCCTCATGGGTCTCCAAGTGGATCAATAATGCTTGTAAACCATCTGTAAGGGCTATAATGATGACATAAGCCCTCCCATTGTCTCCTACAGTGAAACACATCCTCATCTAAACCCTGGAACATTTTCCAAGTGTATGGTGCAAGTGTGGAGCTAGTTGGGCATGGCGAACCAGGTGCATCATCCTCGTCCAAAAGGTGGAACACAAGCGATCACTGAGTGGTGTTGGAGATCCATGAAGTACTCTATGTTATGGTGGAGGACTATGGCTCTCAACACTCACCCTAAAAGTTCCAATGTGGCCCTCTGGAGGGCTTGGACCCTATATAGGAAGACCAAACGCCAAATGGAGACCCACCTGCAATCCTGCATAATATCAAATGCATCCCCTTGCCCTCAAATAGAACAAATAATTAGGATAATCAAGTAAAATAGCTTACAAATCATCAAATCAATGGGGCATCTCATGATGGAATTCCCTTCCATAGTGGGCTTTAGCATGTACAAGCATCTCCAAGATCAATAAGGGGGTTAACCAAGAACCTTATTACATGGTTTCAATCTTTAAAGGGGGTGACCTATTTGTGGTACATCCAACTGATGGTAGGTAGTATGTGTTATAGTGATGGAATAGAGAGTGAATCGGGGGATGGATTCAGGCCACAAGTCATGGTACAATGGTAGTTATAATGAGGGAAGCCCACACTTGGGTATATTAGTGTAGGAGGGAGAAAATCGTGGTACATGAGTTACCCCAATCTTTGTTGTTCTACCCTTATTCATATTCATTTTTCCTTTTGATTGATTTTTCTTTAAAATTGCTTGGGGCTCTAGGGGATGAGAGCATGATGTGTAGGGTATAACATTAGGTACCCCATTTTAAGGTGGGGCATTTCATTGCCCACCAGGGGTTAAGACAATCATGGGTTCCTTAATGTGGGGGGGGCTCATATAAGGCTTGTTGACCACTCTACGTCAACTACCCTATAGCAGTGTACATTTTCGCAAGAAGATTCCATCATGATCGAGAAATGAGATCATCAAGACTTCATCATCATCATCAGACATTATTTTATAGAAGTTGTAAACCCATTCTACAATTTTATAATGTAAATGATCCTAGTAAGACAATCTGTGTATGTAACAACCTAGGTAATCCTAATTTTTTGGTGACGATTTCTATCCTAGGAGGTTATATGTCTCATTGATTCATGTGTGTTTCTAAACACAGATGATTAGAAAAGTTTTTTCCTCCAACCTCACCCCAAAACTAGGGTGGATTTTGTCTTTAAGATCTTAGATAAGTCCTAGTGTTCTAGTCGATTCTTCTGTAAAGTGATTTGGGAATAATTCTAGCTAATTGGCTAAATTATTTTATTACAAATCACTTGGTCTATTTGAGTCACAGAATTGGGTAAATATTGAGGGTATATAACGAACGAGTTCCCCCTTCATGTCTTAAATTGTAATATAAATATATATATGATATAGATATACATACATACATACATACATACATACATACATACATACATACATACATACATACATACTCCCTGTATTAGACGACATATCTAAAATATTTGAGGGTCGAAGAAATTATTAATCCCCTCATAAGTCAATTAATTAAATTTTCTGGCAAAATTAAATTAAAATCCTAAGCCAGAAATTAAGTCCTAGGAAAAATTAATTCTCCAAATTAAAAAAATTTGTCGGTTCTAGAATAATTACTTTTTGGAAGTCCCCAACCAAAGGAATAATGAAATTTTCAAGGGATTTTGGACCCTTGGGACTTTTAAGTCAAAGTCAATTTTTTTAGGAAATCAACTCAAAATAATTAATTTTGAGTTGATTAAAATTGAATTGAATGGAAAATTCAAATTTTCCTCAAAAATAAAACAATTTCGATGGAGGAGATTAAAAGATAATTACATATTTTTGAAACACTGATATTACTTTGATGAGGATCAAGCCAACTAGACGTTGGAGAATTAATCTATATATTAGAGGTCAGTTTTCATTCAAATCATCCGATCTTTTAGATCATGTACTAGCTCTTGAAGCTCTCTTGTAATATCTTAAGAATAATACAATGCAAAAGTATTTGGGGTTTTCATTAATGGTGGTGTTCCTTTTCTACGTCTTATGGTAATATTGTTTTTAATGTATTGTTGAATATTATTTATTTATTTTCGATTAATAGATCTCGTGGAATAATCTATTGCACAAGTATTTTGTTTAGTTTATTCAATCTAAGGTGGAAATTTTAATTCGATTGAATTAGCAGGTATCTCTAATTCTTGAAGATTATATTGTTATTTTATATCTCTATCGATCTGACAATTTGATCTAGTATTTGTAGAAATCATTTGTACTTAAAAATTTTGGGTTTTTGGGGAAGTTCTCGGTTGGACTAGCTGACTCCTAAGACATACGATATGAAAATCCAACTTGATTAAAACCCCAAGATTTATCTAGCGAAGCTTCTCTTGCAGGGTTTTCTCGGCTAATACCTCTTTTAAAATTATTTATCTCTTAAAAATTATGCTAAATAGCTAGGTATGGCTAAAAATAGCCTTAGATCTACAGACGTGGGAGCGGAGTTGGACTCATACTCCTCAAATCTGATAGATATGTAAATTATTTGTATATATTTTTAACTTGCTTATGTAGCTCTGAAGATTTGTAACATAATTTTGAATTTTAACACTTAGGTTTTCATTAGGGGAATTTTGAGGTCTAAAATGGGCCTCCTAAGAAAAATGTACAACCAAAATAAACTTTATAATAACCAATAGGATTAAATATGATGACATCAACCATGGGGGATGATTCACCATTTTTGGAGTAAAAAAGTAAAAAGATTAAAACATAATAAAATAATAAAACTACTTTTTCAACTTGTATTTTCAACTTTTCTCCCTAAGGTTTTACTCAGTTTTCGAGTGGGAGTACTCGATAAATGCAAAATTTGATTCCTCGTCCAAGGAGTACTCATGTTGCATACTTTTAATGGACCCTATTACATGAAAAATGAAAAATACATGAAAAACGTGATTGAATCAACTTTTGCATCCAACGAGTGTTGTCGCTCGAAATCTGAGTAAACACATAAGGAGATAAGTTAAAAATACGAATTGAAAAAATATTTTTTTCTTTTTCCCCTCTAAAAATTTATGATGTAATCTAATATTATTTTATTATTTCCGCCATTATTTTATAATTTCCTTAGGAGGCCCATTTTAGACCTCAAAATTCCCCTAATGTGAGATTTTCCCTATTTTTGTCTATATTGGGTCTTGGGTTTTTCTCTTTCCACTTGTGTAGGAATAGATCTAAGAAATCGGCCGAGGATATCTTCAAATATGAGCTAGATCTAGACCATGGAGGGCAATATTTGGGCTCAAAATTTGGTTGCAAGGTTAAAAAAAGATTAGATCTTTCATTGAAGCATTCCAATCTGGGGTTTTGATAATAATTATTGGAGAACGATTGAAGGAAGTAATGTCTCAATTTTGAATTCAATTTTTTTTGGGCAAAATCTTATTTTTTTAAAGGATTGAGACAACCCCTAAATATCTACCTGATTTGGCCCTTTCCTCGCTGCTCCTCAGCTCAGCCTTTTGCTAGCCATGGCCTTTTCTATTGTAGCTTCACCGCAGCCTTAAAACCCTCTTCCTAACTCCTCTTTGCCTCCATAACTCTTCTACCCTCATATTTTCCTCCACTCTCACTATCATCATTTTCGCTACCTTTTCCAACTTCAACAACCCTCCCATTCTTCTACCATAGTTCCTTTCTCATCTCCAAATCCTCCTTTCCTTTCGACCTTGACCTCTAAGCCTATTCCTACCCTAATATATCCCTATCATAGGTCACAAAAGGCCTCTTTACTATACAACTAGCCTCTAAATATCATTCCTTCCCCAGCGCAATCCATCTTTACCTTGGTTGTAGGAATTTCAGGTGTATCTTTGTCAAAAATAAATAATATTTGGGTGAATCATTTGTATTTGCAGGTGGAGTGTGGAATTTAGGAATGGTTTTGATAGCTTGTTTAAGGTGCTCATATAAAAATTTGTGATACTTGTGATTTTTCACTACTAGATCTAAAAAGAATAACATTACAGATCCTAATCATAATACTAATTCCTTGATTTGAGCCCTAAAAAACAAAATACTCAAAAAATTACAAGAACTATTACTTCGGTCTGGATTTGATTGCTTTGTACAATCTTGGGACTGATAGTTGTTGGTGTAGAAGACTAATACAAAAATTACAGAGCTATGAGTTTGTTTTTAGTAATCTTTACTGGTATATTCACACAGCATTTGAGGTGGCTTTTAAGGATTGGTTTCTTTTCCTTGCACCTGTGAAGCATATTAAGCATTGATTTCATCATACTAAGGATTATTTTTCCCTATCCCTCCTTCTATCATAATTTTTGGAACATCTCAACCTTCAACATTGTCTCATTCATTATAGTGTTGCCTTCTTCTAGCTCATTCCAGTCACTCATATGTGATCCCATTTTTCAAAGTGGATCACTGACTTTTGTAACAAGCTTGGGATCAAATTTGGTTTTGCAGGTGAACTCTCTCTTAGAAGGATTTTTCCAGCAAGTGTCTTCAAATATTTAAAGGATCTCTATTGTGCATTTTCTAACCCGTACTTCAATTAATTAATATTTCACAACAATGGTTAAATATAGTGACACATAATTCATATAAAGAGGCCTAAAAATATTGGAAAATTTTCTTGTGCATTGATAACACTTAAAAACATCTAGACATCATTTTATGGGACTAAATCATATGTTTTTGTGACTATCATAAGGATTTAAAAAGTCTGATATAATAGTGTGTGTCATCATTTAAATGTACTCTTAAAAAGTAAAGTAGTTGTGCTACTGTTTCATTGTTGTCCTAGTAAAATCCATTGTTTTCATAACATTTAATTCATGCTTTGAGTAATCTGCATTTGAAAGAATTTATCTCTTTTCATCATAAGTATTGAAGTAGTCTATTATTGTCATGAATCTTGTTGGTAAGCATTGATAAGCTTGGATTTTCAAGAAACGGATCTAAAGTCTGTTGTCCTTGCGTCATTTACAAATCTGAATAGGATTGTTGGTATTATCTTATTTGATATTTGGTACAACAGTTCTCTTTCTTCACTATTTTCTCATTGTTATTTAGATCTAATATCTAAATCTTGTATTCTTTGCTTGCAAAATTGATCTAACTAAACATTGGCATCTTGAAATCTCTTTAAATTGTGGTACTTTTCCATTATCCCTGTGGCAATGTCATCATCCTTATTACCTTGTACTAACATATTTTTTGCAGCACTGTTGTTTTTTGTAGCTTTACATCATTTCTTAACAGGCACTTTGAATTATTATTGAGTATTATTTTCTAAATGCATTGGCATATCATTGCTATCTTATGGTTTTCCTAGTCAATCTTAATTGAACCTATCTTAGCATTTATCATATCATTAATACTTTCTTTAATTAAAAACCAAGTTACATTAATAACAAACTTCCTTGCCCTATATCTCCTAAACCATGTTGTTCCAATAGGTATCCCATCATCCATCCACCTATAGGGATTATCCCCCTTTAATTACCTAAGAAGATATAGAATGGAGTGAGCAGGGATCAGAGTGACAACCCCTACTCTGATCGTTGTGCCTTAAGCGAACACTTGGGCGACCATATTTTTTGGCATCGTTGTCGGGGAAAAAGTTTTGTGTCCTTGTTCCTCATGACATTTTTCTAATCATCTTAACTTTTATGCCATTCATTAGCCTGTCAAGCGGTACAACATTTTTTGGCGCTATTGTCGGGGACCAATTTATTAAACCTTATCATTATGACATTTGTCTTAATCTTCCCAATCTTTAATCATTTCTTATCCCATCAATGCCACATTTTTCGGCGCCATTATATCTCTTCATCGTTTCATCACCTTGTTTTCTGTCATCTCATTGATCCTTTCATCTTCTCTATCTACACCTTTAACACCTAGACATTTCATTTGGTTTCTTATTTGGGTAGTGACTCCACTTATTCATCCATTCTTTCTTAGACAAGAAGCCCTCCCTGATATCCATCTACTTCTCCCCGACTAACCTTTCAGTTTTTTCCTTTTGGATCTTGGATTTATATTCATGTTCAATTGGTGACTCCACTTCTTTCATTTTTTATAATAATTTCTTCTAGAAGCTCCCTTCCTGTGGATCTCTTTATTTTCTTGAGCAATGATCTCTCTATTTATCATCCATTTGGCCTTTAAGCAATTCATCATGGATGTTTTGTTTGCTCCTTATGATTTTACTAACAATCTGGGAGCTCTACATGATTATCCTTATGAAGTTGGTGAAATCATTGATGAATTTCCTCCTTTTCAAGGTGATAATTCTTTTACTGCCAAGACTTTCCTTCAGAATTGCAGCCTTTGTATAAGCAAGTGTCACCCATATTCCGACCATGAAGATGTGAAAATGAGGATTTTCATTCTCCCCTTATATGGAGATGCATTAGAATGGTTTGCTAAGTTTCCTAATAACACTTTTGATTATTTATAATAAATCATTGATGCTTTTGAAGATAAGTATGGAGATAAGAAAAAGGTCAAAGAAAAGTTTGAAGTAAAGGAAACTAAAGAAGCTGAAAATCATCTTATCAAGAAATTAACTCAAGTATACAATTGAATCAAACACAAGTAATTAAGAATATGGAGACTAACCAGGCTAAACTCATTAAGAACATGGAGCTTATCCAAGCTAGATTAACAGTTGCTCATGTCAGGGAAATGGGTTCTATGCAGAATATTTTTTTTCTATAGAAGAAAACCGTATTGAGGAATGAAGATCATGGAATTTAATCACTACAATCATATAGCCATTATGCAGAATCATTTGATCATCATGGAAGAAAATCATGAGAAATAAATGAGTGTTATTCAAGTAAATCATAACACAATGACAAAGGGCATATGAATTGGTCAGGTTTCTCTTCATAATAGATTTTTGGCCATGGAGGAAAAGCAATTACAATTAACAAAAGCTATGGAATCATGTCATGCAAAGGAAATCAATGCTATGAAAGTTAAGAATTCTGATTAAATGACTGATATTCAGAATAAGTTAGACAAAATGGAAAGTTCACATATACAGAAGTTCCAACCCAGTCAGATAATAAAGAGTCACCCACAGATCATAAGCCTCCCAGTTCACTGAAGCAAGCTACATATTATTATGAGGAGGTCATTTGTTTCATTGGAAAGTGGCTAAATGAAGGCAACCCGGATAAAAAGAAAACTAAAGGAAATCAAGTTAATACATGTAATGTTAATCCATCACCCCTAATAGAACATATGCAGAATGAAGAAAGGCATGTCACGAATATCTTGGATACTTCATCTAAAAAAATTCAAGATCAACCAAAATGTTCTACATCATCAGCATCACAACCCACCACAAAGAAAAGTATGAAGTGGAAGAGAAAAAGAAAGAAGCTTGATAAAGCTGATCTCCTTATACATCATAAGAAGGGAATAAGTAAGAGTCATAAAATGATTAAGATTGCACATGGCACATCTAAAAAACAACATATGGATCTGCCAAAGAGCAGGCAGATGTCGTGGGGTGTCCTTTGTATGGTATTTCTAACCCTACACCTTTTCATTTCAGCATTTCATTTCTTTCTTTAGATTAGATTTATCTTTCGTATTAGAGCTTATATTTCATGTGCTTAATGTTATATGATGATTTTTGGATTTTACTTGAATGGACGCTACTTATGTAATTTGGTGTGTTGCTTGGGTGAAGATTCTGGTTTCTCACATTACTTTGGTGAAGCAATGTGTCCCTAAGTGGAGCCATATGTTGACCACTATGCTTCAACTACCCTATAGCAGTGTACATTTTCGCAAGAATATTCCATCGCGATCGAGCAGTGAGATCATCCGGACTTCATCATCATCACCAGTCATCATTTTCCAGAAGTTTTAAACCCATTCTGCAAGTTTATAATGTACATGATCCTAGTAAAATCATCTATGTATGTAACAACCTAGGCAATCCTACTTTTTTGGTGGAAAATTCCATCCTATGAGGTTTTTCGTCTCACTGATTCATGTGTGTTTCTAAACATGGATGATCGACAGATTTTTTCCCACCAACCTCAACCCAAAGCTAGGGTGGATTTTATCCTCAAGATCTTAGGTAAGTCCTAGTGTTCTATTCGAGTCTTCTGTAAAGTGATTTGGGAATAATTTTAGCTAATTGTCTAAATTATTTTCTTACAAATCACTTGGTCTACAAGATGATATTTGAGTTGCATAATTGGGTAAATATTGAGGGTCTATAATGAACGGGTGTTCCCCCTTCATGTCTTAAATTGTATAATTAATATATATTATGTGTGTGTGTGTGTGTGTGTGTGTGTGTGTGTGTGTGTGTGTGTGTGTGTGCATGGTCCCTCATATTTAGGCAACATGTCTAAATTGTCGGAAAAATTATTAATCCCCTCATAAGTCAATTAATTAAATTTTATGGAAAAATAAAATTAAAATCGTAAGCCAGAAATTTAATTAATTTTGAGTCCTGGGAAAATTAATTCTCCAAATTTAAAAATTCGTGGGTTCTAGAATAATTAATTTTTGGAGGTCCCCAACCAAGGAAATATTGAAAATTTCAATGGATTTTGGACCCTTGGGCCTTAGTAGTTAATTCAGTCAATTTTTTGAGGAAATCAACTCAAAATAGTTAATTTTGAGATGATTAAAATTAAATTAAATAAAAAAAAATTGAATTTCCTCAAAATTAAAATAATTTCAACGGAGGAGATTAAAAGATAATTAAATCTTTTCAATAGTCAAGATTACTTTGACAGGGATCAAGCCAACTAGATGTTGGAGAATTAATCTATAAATTAGAGGTCAGTTATCATTTAAATCATCTGATATTTTAAATGATATTTACGGTCGAAAAAATCAACAGCCAAAACTACCAGCTGTGGAAGATGCAAATGGAATATTATCTGTATCAGAGAGATCTGTACCTACCATTGAGTGGAAAGACAAAGAAGCCGACGAGTATGACAGACACAGAATGAGATATTCTTGAGAGAAAGGCACTTGGAACAATATGGTTATGCCTAGTAGCGTCGGTAGCATTTAATATTTCAAAGGAAACGACAAAAGATGGTTTAATGTCAGCACTAGCCAAACTATATGAAAAACCCTCAGCCTCAAATAAGGTATTTGTTATGAAGTGTTTATTTAATATGAAGATGTCAAAAGGTGGATCTGTTGTAGACCATTTAAGTGATTTTAATACAGTTACAAGTCAGTTAAGTTCTCTAGGGGTAAATTTTGATGATGAAGTTAGGGCTCTGTTATTTCTGTGCTCATTGCCAGAAAGTTGGAATGGCTTAGTTATGTCCATTAGTAACTTTGTCTTTGGATCTAGTACTTTAAAGTTTGATGATGTTGTCAATGCAATCCTTAACGAGGAAATGCGACGGAAAAGCTCTGGTGAGACATCAGGCAATGCTTTGACTGCAGAGACTAGGGAAAAAAATGGAAAGAGGAAAGAGCCCAAGATATCGTAGTAAGTCAAGAAAAGGAAGAGCCAAGTCTAGATCGGGGATAGTGTGCTAGAAATGTGGGAAGAAAGGACACTTGAAGAAAGATTGCAAGTCTCAGAAGGGAAAAGAAGGAGACGCGCAACAAGAAACTAAACATGAAGCGAATGTAATAGGTGATGTGTTGCAGGATGATTTGATTCTTTCATTAGAAAATATTATTGATGCCTGTGTGGTAGATTCAAGGGCCTCATTCCATGCCAGGCTTGATAAGAAACATTTTCATGATTATGTTCAAGGAGATTTTGGACAGGTTCGATTGGGTGATGATAAAACCTTTAAAATTGTTAGAATGGGTACAGTTTTCATAAAACAACAGAATGGAAATCAATGGCTATTGAAGGAGGTAAGGCATGATCCATATCTGAAGAAAAATATGATTTCAACAGGGCAGTTGGGAGGTGAAGGTTGTGTAACTACTTTCACAAATAAAACCTGGAAGTTCACTAAAGGATCCCTGGTAATAGTGAAAGGAGGAAAGGTTGGTACATTGTATCTATGCAATGGTATTTCTAATTTTGTTAATTCTTTAGCCTCTACAGGAGAAGATACAGCATTGTGGCATCATAGGCTCAGGCACATGAGTGAGAAGGGGATGCAGATTCTTCACTCAAGAAATTTGTTGCCAGGTTTGAAGAATGTTGATTTAAAATCCTATGAGAATTGTGTTTATGGAAAACAGAAGAGAGTAGGATTCCTTAGAGTTGGGAAAGAAAAGAAGAGCGAAAAAATAGAGCTTGTGCATACAGATGTATGGGGACCTACTCAGGTATCATCTCTTGGTGGCTCTCATTATTATGTTACTTTTA
>APFE031437571.1:106785-157682 GCA_000404065.3 Pinus taeda
GCAGTAGATTTCATTACTATTACTCAGAATTCATAATCCTATGCTCTGACTTCCTTTAGTAATGGAATTATTGTGATAACCTATTTACTCAAATGAATTATCTTTGTTTGAAAACCCGATTTGCCTCAGCTTTCATGTCAAGAAACCTTGCCACTGAATTTATTGACTTGTTGACTCCATAGCCCAATGGTAGCAAGCCTTCATCTTTTCAACCTACAAACACACAAACCCAAGATAGAGTTAGCCATCTATATTATCATCAATCAATATCATTAATCCTTTGAGAGAGCCCTCTCAGGCTGAGGAGGCTAAGCCTTAGCTAAAAGATTGGTTTGAAATAGTTACTTAGAGTCAACCTGATCAGCAGCCTACCAGGACCTAATTTTGAGATAATAGGTGGAACAGCTGTTAGTTGGGTTTCAAAAATCCAAAGTGTTGTTTCTCTTTCAACAACAGAAGCAGATTATGTTGTTGCTATAGAGGCTAGTAAAGAAATGATTTGCTTACAAAGGCTTATGGATGAATTGGGTAAAAAGCTGGAGCTGGGCAGGTTATACAGTGATAGCCAGAGTGCCATACATCTTGCAAAGAACTATGCATTTCATTCCAAGACTAAGCATGTATAGCTCAAGTACCATTTCATACGATCAGCATTGGAAGATAGACAGTTGAAGCTGGAAAAGATACACACTAGCCAGAATCCTACAGATATGTTAACAAAAGTTGTAACCAGGGAGAAATTGAGAATCTGCTCAGTTTCAATTGGTCTTCAAGTATGATGAAGAAGATGAGAAACAACGAGGTCCAAAGTGGAGTTATTGTCTAGAAAATGAAGCAGCGATGGAGTTGCTATAATCAGTCTCCAAGTGGGAGATTGTTGGGTGTGGAGCCTGATTATCTCCTGTATTCAAAGGTTTTAGCCGGATGTATACCCCGAGAAGATTGTACACCCCTCCATGCAGGGGGGAATTGTCCCCCCCGCAGGGGTCCGAGAAGGCTAATCCTCCCCGGCTGGGGGGTCCGGGGGCCAGCTGTCCCCTGGCGAGGGTTCGGGGGCAGCGCACCCAAAGCTAAAAATAGATGTAAAATTGCCTTGTAAAAGTCTAGTAATTTCTAGTCAATTTGGGTCGTTCATTAGGTGGATGATCTGATAGTAAAAGTTATGTTTAGTTTAGTGTTTTTTTCCCTAGAAGGCAACCCCTCACTATATATGAGGGAATTGTATTGCGTCTATGTATATATGTATTCTGAGTGAGGAAGAGAAAGGAGATTGAGAGCGAAGAGGGTGTTACAACAAATCTGTTGTAGGTTGTATCCCTTCAGTTTGCTGGATAATATAATAAAAGGACTGGTTGTTTCTTCGTGGATGTAGCCCAAACTGGGTGAACCACATATATATGTGTCTCTCTTGTTTTATGCGTTTTCCGTGTTTATATTTCTACAAGATTTTATGTGTTCCATTGCTTTGTAATATATAATTTTCTAACAGATTGAAACCCCCGAATTTATCTAATGAAGCTTCTTTTGTGGGGTTTTCTGGACTAGTACCTCTTTTAAAATTATTTATCTCTTAAAAATCGTGCTAAATAGCTAGATCTGGCTAGAAACAGCCTTAGATCTACAGATCTAAGAGTGGAGTTTGACTCATTCTTGTAATGTCTGATACATCTATAAAGTATTTGTATATATATGTAACTTATGTAGATTTGAATATTTGTAACATAATTTTGAATTTTAACCCTTGGGTTTTTTAGATTTTCTCTATTTTTATATATATCGGGTCTTGGTTTTCTCTCTTTTCACTTATGCAGTAATCGATCTGAGAAATTAGCCATAAATGTCTTCAAATCTGAGCTAGATCTAGACCTTGGAGGGTAAGATCTGGGCTCAGAATTTGTTTGCAGGGTTAAAAAATGATTAAATCTTTCATTAAAGAATTCAGATCTGTGCTTTTGATATTAATTATTAGAGAACGATTGAAGGCAAAAACATCTCAATTAAGAATTCAATTTTGTTTACGCAAAATTTTAATTTTTTAAAGGCTTGAGACAACCCCTAACTCCCTTCCTAGAATGGCCCTTTCCTGGATGCTCCTCGGCTCAGCCTTTTACTGGTCATGGCCTTTTTTGATGTAGCTTCATCGTAGCCCTAAAACCCACTTCCTCCCTCCTCTTGGCCTCCATAACTCTATTTCCCTCATCTTTTCCTCCACCCTCCCTATCATTCTTTCCGCTACCTATTCTAACTTTAGCAGCCCTCCCATACTTCTACCATATTTCCTTTCACATCTCCAAACTCTCCTTTCCTTTCAACCTTGACCTCTAAGCCTATTTTTACCATAATTTATCCTTGTCGTAGGTCGTAAAAGGCCTTTTTCATATACATCTAGCCTCTATATATCATTCCTTCCTCAATGCATTCCATCTTTACCTTGGTTGTAGGCATTTCAAGTGTATCTTTGTCAAAAAGAAATAATTTGTGGTTGAATCATTTGTATTTGTAGGTGGAGCATGGAATTTAGGAAGGGTTTTGATAGCTTATTTAGGGTGCTCATATAAAAATTTGTGCTTCTTGGTGATTGTTCACTGCCATATCTCAAGAGAATAACATTACAGACCCTAATCATAATACTAAATTCTAGATTTGAGGATTGGTTTCTTTTCCTTGCACCTATGAAGCATATTAAGCATTGATTTCATCATACTAAGGGTTGTGTTTCCCTATCCCTCCTTCTATCAGCATTCTGGAACATCTCAACCTTCAACATTGTCTCATTCATTACATCATTTCCTTCTTCTAGCTCATTCCATTCACTCATATATGATCCCATTTTTCTAAGTCAATCATTGACTTTTGAAACAATCTTGGGATCAAATTTGCTTTTGCGAGTGAACTCTCTCTTAGAAGGATTTTTCCAGCAAGTGTCTTCAAATATTTTAAGGCTCTTTGATGTGCATTTTCTAACCCTTGCTTCAGTTAATTAATCGTTCGCAACAGTGGTTGAATACAGTGACACATAATTCATATAAAGAGGCCTAAAATAAATTGGAAAATTTTCGTTTTCATTGATAAGTCCCTTAAATACATATGGAAATCATTTTCTGGGACTAAATCATATGTTTCAGTGACTGTCATAAGGATTTCAATAGTGTGATATAACAATGTGCATCCTCATTTAAATGTATTCTTAAAAAGTAAAGTAGTTGTGGTATTGTTTCACTGTTGTCCTAGTAAAATCCATTGTTGTCACAACATTTACCTCATTCTCTAAGTAATTTTCATTTGAAATAATTTATCTCTTTTCATCATAAGTATCGAGGCATACTACTATTGTCATAAATCTATTTGGTAAACATTGATAATCTTGGATTCTCAAGAAACAAATCTAAAGTCTGTTGTCCTTGTGTCATCTACAAATCTAAATAGGATTGTTCGTATTTTCTTATTTGATCTTTGGTACAACAATTCTCTTTCTTCACTATTATGTCTTTTCTATTTAGATCTAATATTTGAAGCTTATGTACTCAAATATACTAATGAAAATCCATACCTTTGGGTTCGAGAGGCACACGTTCAATCATATGATCATAACATATGAGCGAGGGACCACATGGTCGGCTTAGATGGCAGAGATAATGGCACATCAAGCTACCTATTGGCTACAAGCGATTGTTGGTTGCTAACTGAGGACCATCTAGAATAAAAACTTTCTCCTATGCATACTAGCCACAGGTGGTGGGTATCATCCATCTCCAATTGGGACATAATCTCTCAGAAGAGTGCGCAGACATACTCAAACAAGGAGGTCATCAGAACACTAGCAATCCCTTGGGAATATAGGCTTGTCACTTACACATATCAAAAATTGAGCATAAGGGGCAACATGATTTCATGGCGTCTCATGGTCACACATGCTTATATTAGGCACTAAAAAACAACAAATAAACAAAATTTACTCTAAATGCAATTTTAATCTAAATGTACCTAATCTAGCATGAGAATATCATATGATGTTAGTTCTAATGCTAAAATTAGTGTAAAATGCATCCTACCCTAACATGCATATGATACAAAGTTAATGTTAAGTGTAATCATAAAGCCAGTGAAACCAACATATCATTAGATCAATATAAACATGCATGCTTATATGATTACTCATGTAGCAAATCCCAAAGAAAATGTGGACACAATCACGTGGAGGATGATGTGGGTGGGAGGCGGGAAAATATGATATCCATTCAATTCAATAGGAAGCCCTAGAAGGAAGCAGATAAGTCACTCTAAAAGTGAGGAGCTTCTCCTCTAGGTACAAGATGGAAGAATGAACAATCAAACTCAAGAACTCCCTATCATAATCCTTTTTCATAATGTTATGCCTCATGAATTCCACAAGGTTATGGTGGGAAGGAAAAGGGGACTCGGGACACAGGAGGAGAAAAATTGGTTTCTCAATGGAATAATTATATTCACAATCCCAAGGGTATGAGGGGGAATGAGGGATTATTCTAGTGGATGGTTCTTCCTCAACATCATACCTAAGAGGGGAAAGAGATCATCAATGATGGTGATAATGTGAGAATGGGCAAGGTGCGAGATCATGGGTAATGAAACTATGCTATTGGGAGCTTGGAGAAGGCATGGGAAACTAAGGCCTTTATCAGTGTCATCATTAGTGTTGTAAACAGGGCTCATTATTTCCAGTAAACCTTCCTCATGCATTGGAAAACAATTATCCTCCCTTTCGATGGTATGAATAAGAATATCACTATGAGTAATTTCTTGGAAAAAGGAGAATCAATTTCAACCTTATTTTCTATGTCAGTATCATAAATAGGGTCAAAGTCAAAATGATGGTTTCCCACATCCCATTTTCCATCCTTAACACATAAGAAATCATAAATGTCATCATCTTAGGGAGCAATAATACTCATGTCTTTAAATTCCATTTCCTAAATAAAAGTCCCCACTTCATTGTGTTGGTCGTCATGGACTTCAATGAGGCTCTCACTCATGCCATGCACATTCTTAATCCTTTTGCATCCTGAAGGCCCTCTACAATATTATAGCCATCATGATCTTCTTTAGATGGATTCCATTCTTCCATATATTACTCACTATCATGATCGTTTTGCACATTTGAATTATCTTCAAGGTCACCTTGATCATCCAATAGATTACATTATATGGGGCTTTGTGATTAACTATAATATTTTTCATTGACTAGATCAATCAGGATATAGAAAGTATAAATGTGACGGGCAAGCTTAAGGAGAAAACTAGGATCCCTTTCGTAAGCACATTGTACAGAGGAGAGCTCATTACTCTTCAGAGTACAATACTCCGATATAAAATCCCTGTTCTTGTGATCTATCAAGTGCTCATAAAACTTATTTAGCTCATCCAATATTCTTGCAGTTCTTGAAGCTCTTCATGATTAAGTAATTTATTGAAAGGAGAGAAAAGAACATTTTCCCTTTTGAGACTAGCCATTTTTCATGATTTTTCGTATAATACCAAAATGGAGTCGCCAGGGTGAATTAAAACACCTTGATAGATGCTTGCTTCACCCTAAAAGCATTAACTTTGAACTCCAATGAAGAACTAGGACTTCATTCTTCCAATGGAGTCACCAAATGATATATCAATAATTTCGTATGGGGAACAATATACAAGTATCCTGTCCCCAACAACGACGCCAAAATGTTACCACTCAAATTAGAAGGGGTCATAGGAGGGGATCCTATAGAGAAGCTACTAGGTCAAGGGGCAACAATGGAGTGATAACCCATTGTCACCTCAAATAAGGATCTCTACTCTTTACATATTTTCACTGATGGGGGGAGACCTGGTATAGGGGAATCACTAGGAAGGATGGATCTATAAGTGGATAGAGAGTGATTACCAAGGCATATTCATAAGAGAGGCTTAATTAGATATCATGCTTGCTTTAAAAGAAAGGTTATGGGATCTCTATGGAGGGCCAATAGGAGTCTTGAGCGTAGGTTTGGAAGATGTGCCTTAAGAAGGGGATTCCTAGACCTAAGGATCCTTATGGATAAGAGGCTTCTATTTAATCCTTGTGAAATTGGAGTTACAAATCTATGGGACCATACAAAGCCAAGTGGACCCAAAACTAGGTCAAGGATATGGAGTTGATCAACCAATGAGGAGCTTGACCTAATTAGTGTATGGAATAGGATCAAGGGTTAATCGGTTTTTGAGGTTCGAATGTAATGATCCTGATGATGACACTAATCCAAGTCAATCTAGTGAAATACTTGGTCTTGTGGCTAGGGCTTGCTATATCTCAAGATTCCACCATCGTATTTGCATCAAACTTGGAGGACCTCTAGAAAAAACTCTAGTGCAATAGTGGACCAAAAATCTAGGTGACTGGATGGCTAGAATGGAATTTGATTAATTCTTTAGGAGTCTTATTAGGGTTAGGCCTAGAAAGAGAAGGATAAGGTGAGAAAAATAATTTTTTAAGTTGACCACCAGTGGTTGTATCAATGCCTTTCCTTTGGGAGAGATGGAGTTAAGGTAAATTTGTGACTTGGATAGAGTTGACCTAATCAAGGAGACCAATAGGCAATTGTGCATGGCAATTAGGGCATACAAGCAGCTACCCAAGGAATCTATACTTTGATTTGCAATGTTTGATGACATATCAAGATATATTCAATAAAATAACCTCTAGGAACATTCACCCATTCATACATGGCACATGTAATGGTGCAACGCTTCAATAGATCAAAATTTCCACCATTTCGCATAATGTAGCAGTAAATTTATGACCTAGATAGCGAAAATCCTAATAACATGCATGTGATAGGATAAATACAAGAATATATTGAAAAATAAATCACTTACATGTACAATAAGTATATCCAATCATCAAATAATGGTAACAATGAAGCTCCAAGACCAAGAGAAAAGTATCCAAACATCAAAATTCATCCATGAAACCAAACTCTTCCTCCAAAAGGGAATGTGAAATTCTTCATGTTGGGTAGCGGAGGTCCTGCGTAACAGTTTTGGGGGCTTAGAGCCTATAAAGTAGGATAAAAATATTGTAAAAACTCTGAAATATGAAAAGCGCAAAATGTAATAGATTGAGTCAAAGGGTTGTCTGCCCAAGAAATAATATAGAATAATAAGAAGTAAGCTGGCTTGCCCATGGTCCACGAACCATGAGAATGTATAAATAGAGTGAGGCTCTATGGGTAGAAGCTAGTTTCTGGGGAAGTACTTTGGATATGAAATGTAATGAACTTTTGAGGAGCGAAGTCTTGAAGCGTCTGTAAGTCCAAGTCAAGGGTGTTGGTAGGTAGATAGAGGCTCTGCAACTGTGTGCGCAAAGGCCTAAGAGATTCCGCAGTTGTGTGCACGGACCCCTGCAGCTGAGTACGCAGGGTGGATATGGATGTATTGGTGAAGGAAGTGAATAAAGATAAGGTGATTCTGAAATTCTATGTTAAATCCGAATTATTGTGGATCTGGCTAATTCATGTTGATATAACTGTTTGATCTATGCGCGTATGCTTATGTTATGAATTTATGTAAATCAGTATATTTTATGGGTGCGTGAACTGGTTATTTATGTTAAATGTTTGCTTAAAGAGCATAAAAAGTAGATTTAATCTATAAACAACACATTAATCAGTAGTAAGGATTTTCCTGGATCTAGATCTACGCAAGGCAGAGTGGCGTGAAGCCAGAGAATGGTGTGTGAACCTTCCTCACCACATCAAGACACCCCAAGGGTACGGAAACCTGGTTCCAGCATCCTCCCCTGCTACCTTGGGTGAGACCTCAGTCTGCGCTCCACGGGGTATTACTAAAAGGGCCGATAGTTGTGGGATTTGTTTGGCTAAATAACTCTTCCGAACCTGGGTCAAGCCCATATAAGCCAACAAATGGTTTCGTTGCTTGGACCAGGTTCTACCTAAGGGGTGTCTGATGTTGGAACACTAGAATCCTACAAGAAAATAGCTTGAATATTGATTCGATCAGGAGCAGTACGAGTTTATGGAACACCGACACGCAAGCCAAAGGTTAAGAATGACGAGCGCGGTCCAGCTACCAGTATTCAAAGGAGCAGGAAGCGAAGATCTAGAAAAAATTTGGTTCATGGTAGTGGCAGTATGGGAAGCGCATGGAGTTACGGATGATAACATCAAGAAGGCTACCTTAGTAAGCGCATTGCAGGATCGAGCGCTGACATGGTATATAAAGTACTCAAGCGATAACCTGAATATGGGAACAGCGGAGATCCAGAACGAATTAAAAAAAGAGTTTAGTTGGCTGAAATCAGAAACGCAATCGATCATAGGGTTCAAGGAAATTGTGATGATGCCTCGTGAAAGTCCGTGGGATCTAGATCAGAGATTGAAAAGTACAATCCATGAGGCGAACATGACGTTGTCGGATGCGCAGCACTGCGCATGGTTTGTGGCGTCACTAACACCACATCTGAGGACGGCTCTGTCACAGCAAAAGATCTCAACCCAAGCTAAAGCATTAGAGACACTAATGAGGTTGCACGAAACTCCGATACAGGATCCGGGGTTGGGAGTTCAACAAATCCATGCGCAAATACAAAATATGTGTTTAGAAATGCAGAAGTTAAAATAAGAACAGGCACCCCACCTAGGAGCCCGAGAGGAAGTATGGTGTATAAAGTGTAGAAGCCAAGGTCATGATAAATATCACTGTCCATTCTTTGTGAACTATGTGGCAGCAAGGGGACCAACGTTGTTGTGACCAAAGGCACAAGCAGGGCCAAGCGCGACACCCGCACTCTAGTGCGTGATATGCCAGGAGGGAGGAAAGCAAGCCATGGACAATTGTCATCTATTACAGAACATGAGACAACCCCCCCCCCCCCCATCTATTTTTCATATTTTGCAGATTGGTGGGCCACAAGGAATGAGACTGCTGTAGTTATCAACTATTGATGGATCAGTCACCTGCCTACAGAATGCAGACTGAAGTGCGAGGTCAAGATCCAACCGCGGCAATAGCGTGCAGTGGGTTCTAGGGACGTGGACTAGAACGGGGAGGAATGGGGCAAGGAAGAGGTCGCGGCCAGCTCATCTATTACAACTACGGAGGACCGGGTCACTATGCATGGGACTGTACTAATCTGACCAGAATATCATGCCCTTACTGCGAACAATTCAATCATGAACTGATATATTGCCCCACATTGATAGCGCATATTCATGAGAAAAAGGCAACACAACCTACGATGACACAGAACGTCTAAATGATGAGGTCCAAACCGCACAAAGAAGATCCCAACCTAAATATGGTGCTCAAAAGTGGCATGGTCACAAGAGAGGATAAAGGGAAACCAACCAAGGAGGATGTAGGAGTCCGCAAGGAGATAGGTCTGGAAGCTAGGGAGAGCTTCGCGAAGGTCTCTACCCTAGGTAGTAGGGATCAATTCGAGCTAGAAAGGGATCCTTCAATGTTGACTACCTTTTTAGAGACATGCATGAAATTGATTCATGACAATAGCACAGTTAAGGGCTTGCAAGAATTGATAAATAGGTGTGCAGGGTCAAGTGAACCTCGCGAGATCTGAAAATTGGGAAAACATGCATCATAGACTGGGCGGGAAATGCGGTTAACAGCACAGATTGGTGACTATGAGATGGATCAAATCATCTTGAACCTGGGCTCAGATGCAAATGTACTACCTAGACAGACGTGGGATTACGGTAGATATAGAAGGCGCGAGCACCCGAACGGACTTCGAGGTAATCGAAATTGTGGATGAAAGTAGCCCTTACCCCGCATTATTAGGAATAGATTGGGCCACTGACATGAATGGAGTTATTAATTTAAAGAAGTGGAAAATGGTCTTTGAGAAGAAGTCGCTCCACGTAGTCATATCGTTAGACCTGGCTGAAGGACAGTGTTACAGTGAACCCACACGTGACGAAGGAAGTGACGATGAATTAGATTGTATTTACAAAATCACTACACGACATCAAGCAAGGGACAATTCGATGGTAGAAGGAAGAATATCATGGGAGCATGTAGACTCCTACACCGAAGATTTAGATGAAGAAGATGAGCGATGGCATAACCGGCTGAATGGGGTAACCACGTTAAATTGCAATATGGTGACTAAATCGTTGTGTTGCATTAAAGCTCAGCCTCATGAACTACTGATATATGATGGGCTAACAGTAGTAGATGAATTCTTGACCAAATTTGAAAGCATGGTACCAGAGCACCAACAGTTCGATGCATTGAAATGGGCATTGCGCACGACGCCTACGCGTTGGTGGGGCACACATGAAGGAACCTTTGAAAATTGGCACGACTGTAGGCGCATGATGCAGATACGATTTGGGAGGCCAGAACTACGTATAATGGAGAAATACGATGGATGTGATGATCTGTGCATGCACCTGACCAGATGGGTCCAAGCTTATGGAGAATAGCCTCAACAGGAGTGGGTACACTTATTTTATCATTCCCTGGACATCATCCCAAGGAATTGGTATACTGAAACAGAGCTCCAACATGGCATAGGCGAATGGGATATCTTACACGAAGGGTTTCTGTCAACTTTCCTCTTTGAGGATCAATGGATGGATACTGTGGATGACGCATTGCAAGTGGTAAAGACCACTATCTTCAAAATACCATCAGAACCAAAAGAAATCGTGCAGCCAAACTGGTCGTGACAATTGAGCCAGGCCCTGGAATGTTATAATTTGAAGGTAGAAGATGATGAGGATGACCCTAGAAACATCAATATTCCAGAAATAGAGGGGAGTTTCAAGGTGCACAGACCAGCAATCGAAGATATCGACATCACCGCGCCATTGAAAACAAAACAAATAAACACTGGAACAGAGGAAGAGCCGAAGTATGCAATGCTAGGAGACTATTGGGATAATGCCACGGTGGAAAAGGTGGTCGAGTTGCTTCGAGAATATCAAGACTTATTCCCCAAAAAAAACACGGAGTTAAAAGGGATCCTCGGTGACCTGGGAATGATGAAGATAACCCTGAACCCAAATGCAAAGCCAGTTAAGCAGCGGCCTTACCGGTTGAATCCAAATTACAAAGCAAAGGTCCGTGAAGAGTTGGATAAGATGCTTGCAACATGAATAATTGAACTGGTAGAAGAGACTGACTGGGTAAGTCCTATGGTTATGCAGGGGAAGAAACAAAGGGCTAATATTGCATCTGTGTCGATCTCAGAAAGCTCAATGATGCATGTGTCAACGATCCCTTTCTGACGCCATTTACAGACGAGGTACTGGAGAATGTGGGAGGATAGGAATCCTACTTCTTCACGGATGGTTTCTGGGGTTACCACTAGATCAAGATCGCACCAGAGGACAAAAGTAAGACAACTTTCGCCACTGAATGGGGATGTTTTTAGTATATGGTGATGCCCTTTGAACTAAAGAACACGCCGGCGATATTCTCCCGCATAGTGGTAGCTGAATTCAAGGAATTTATACACAAGTTCTTAGAGGTATATCTTGATGATTGGACCATACCTGGGCTAGTTAAGAAACATACCGCGAGTTTAAGATTAATGCTGGATACTTGCCGATGGCACTAGATTGTGCCAAATCTGAAGAAGTGTACTTTCCTCATCCCCTTCAGAAACCTACTCGACCATGTGGTTTGTAAAAAAGGTCTGATGGTGGTTCCGGCGAAGATCACTATCATACTCAATCTGCAAGCACTGCGAAGTGTCAAACAATTACGCACCACATTGGGACACACTGGTTACTATCAGAAGTTCATAAAAAGCTACGTGCAGATCACAGAACCAATGGAACAGTTGCTGAAGAAGGATGCTACTTATTGCTGGAATGAGGAATGCAACAGAAGTCTATAAATGCTTAAGGAAAATATGGCATTAGCCCCTATATTGGTCTTTCCAGAATGGGACATCGAATTCCATGTGCACGTTGACACGTCGTGTATCGCATTGGGCACGGTACTCACTCAAGAAGGAGCGAAAGGAATTGATCATCCAATCATGTTCGCAAGTCAACGATTGTCAAAATATGAGAAAAACTACTCCACTACTGAGCAAGAAGGATTGGTGATGGTATATGCGCTTCAGAAATACCACCACTATTATATTGACCACTCAGCGCTAAAATACCTAGTGAATAAGCTTGTGTTGGGGGGCGCATTCGTAGGTGGATGTTATTATTTCAAGAATATGACTTCGAAGTTGTTATAAAGCTAGGACATCGAAACGCAAGGCCGGACCACCTATCTCGAACTGAGAACGGTGAAGAGCCCACAAACTTGGAGGAAGGACTACCGAATGCACAGCTATATGCAGTGCACATCGCGGATGGCCATTTTGAGGACATCAT
The DNA here is from genome assembly GCA_000404065.3 of Pinus taeda. Classification (NCBI taxonomy): domain Eukaryota; kingdom Viridiplantae; phylum Streptophyta; class Pinopsida; order Pinales; family Pinaceae; genus Pinus; species Pinus taeda. The sequence goes on from APFE031437571.1 coordinate 119,160, forward strand.
CCACTTCTTAAACACAAGAATCATGCTGCAAGGATATTCTATTCAGCAGAAGAAAGAATTGGTGATACGCACTGCAGACTTTACTATTATTGCAGGACACCTCTACAAGATGGGCAATGAAAAAATATAACAGAGATATGTACCTGAATTCGAGCGAGGATAGATCTTGGCCGAAGCACATGGAGGGGTTGCTGGAGGACATTATTCAGGTCGCGCCACAACACAAAAGATTCTTCATGCATCACTATGGTGGCCAACTCTACATCAAGACTTGAAAGCATACTGTTGAGCTTGCAATGTATGTCAACGGACTGGGAAACCATCGCGAAGGGATGAAATGCCACTCAACCAATAGATGACGCTGCAACCATTCGAGAAGTGGGAAATTGAATTCATGAGACCTATTTCACCTCAAGGGAAGACATGTGCGCGGCATATCATCATCGCGACAGAATATTTAACTTGGTGGGTAGAAGCACAACTGGCTAAGGACTGTACGGCTGCTACAGCAGTGAAATTTTTGTTCGAGAACGTGACACGGTTTAGATGTCCCAAAATTCTAATGAGCGATCGGGGAACACACTTTCTGAATGAAACGATCAGCGCACTCACTGAGGAATTCTAGATATATCATAAACAGAGTACGCCATACCATCCGCAAGTGAATGGGACCATCAAAGCGTTCAAAAAAAATTTGGAGACTACGTTGACTAAGGTCTGTAATGCGCAGCGAAATGATTGGGACTTGCGCATCCCTGTTGTGCTATGGGCTTACCAAACCACTTGCAAGAAGTTGATGGGCCAGACACCTTTTTAGTTAGTCTATGGTAAGGAAGTCATTATGCCTATGGAATATATTGTACCCAGTTTGCGAATCGCGGCAATAACAGGCATGGCCGACCGCGGGGCTTTAGAGGAACGACTCGCACAACTGGAGGAACTTGGGGAGGAATGGTTTTTGGTTGGATTCCATCAGCAAGTACAAAAACAGTGAGAGAAAGCATGGCATGATCACCATATCAAGGTGTGCACTTTCAAGGAGAATGATCTCGTATTACTATATGACAACAAGTTCGAGAAATTCCTTGGCAAGCTTCAAATCCATTGGTTGGGTCCCTATGTAGTCAAAGAAGTTACAAGTGGAGGCGTGATCTAGCTTGCTAAGCTCAATGGAGACCCCTTCCTGGGAAGAGTAAATGGTAGTTGCCTAAACCTTTACATGGGTGGGTCGACCACCTGACTAACCGACCAAATGACAGTCTCACCGCTCCAGACAGTTGAAAGAGAGCACGGGATGATAAAGCAGTCTGGGGGGAAGCTGAGCAACTACCAGGGTGTGCGTGGATATGGTCTGTCACAAGGGTCATGGTTGCATGGAAAGGGATGCGTTGTTGTGCTAACAAGCAGCAGGTGACTGTTACTATCACTATTCATGACAAGATGTCTAAGTTATGGCAAGAGGGAGTGGGCGGCGGGCAATTAAGAGACAAGGTACACACCATATCTAGAAAAATCTGCCGTAGGCTTAACATGAGGACACTGGAGAAGGAGGGAGCCAACGAATTTGAATTTTGAAACACTTATAAATCACAGGGAGGCATTCACCAAACAAGTTGTGCTTCTAAGAACCTTAAGCTAGTGTGCTTTCCTGCCACTATGGAACTCTTCATTATCTATTCTCAAGGAGTAAGGCCGAGAGTTGTGATATGGCAAAAGATGTCGGGCTTTTTGAAGAATACAATGTGGATAGCTGCGGGCACCATGCAGAGTTCAGCCTCGACAGGAGGGGATGTGCCTAACATTTATAGACACGAAGCAGAACTAGTCCAGATGTTTTCGCCTTACCCATGGGTTGGTCGGTGAACCATAAAGGATAAACGAAAAGCTGTGAATACGGAGCCCATTGGTGGAATTGCAGTTAACAAATTGTCTCTAGTGTATCTTGAAGATTTGGATCTTGCGGACAATAGCAATGGTTTTTCAAAATTGCAACACAATCTACAACAGACAATGCAAAGAGAAGATACAAACTTAGAAATTGGCTACGTTGGTATGAGTTGGTCCCGTATGCGGCACCCCAACTAGAGCTCAAATCCTATGGGGGGCGTTCTGTGTTAACTAGGCAGAGTAGAATGAGCATTATTGGTTGCGAGAATTGGTAGAAACCATGAAGCAAGAGCTAGAAGAAGCATTGCAGGAGACGAAGAAGGAGCAGCAAAATGAATGACATCACTCACGGGAAGGTGAACCGCAGAGCCTAGGCAACACGTCTCGCCGCACCGAAAAGTGACTCAGGATGATTCATGATGATTGTGTTGGGGGTCTGTTAGGTAGCGGAGGTCCCGCGTAACATTTTTGGGGGCTTAGAACCTATAAAGTAGGATAAAAATATTGTTAAAAATCCAAAATATGAGGAGCGCAAAATGTAATAGATTGAGTCAAAGGGTTGTCCACCCAAGAAATAATATAGAATAATAGGAAGTAAGTCGGCTTGCCCATGGTCCACGAACCATGGGAATGTATAAATAGAGCGAGGCTTTATGGGTAGAAGATACTTTTTGGGGAAGTACTTTGGATCTGAAATGTAATGAGCTTTTGAGGAGCGAAGTCTTGAAGCGTCTGTAAGTCCGAGTCAAGGGTGTTGGTAAGTAGATAGAGGCTCTACAACTATGTGCGTAGAGGCCTAGTAGAGTCTGCAGTTGTGTGCACGAACCCCTGCAGTTGAGTGCGCAATGTGGATCTGGATGTATTGGTGAAGGAAGTGAATAAAGATAAGGTGATTCTGAAATTCTATGTTAAATCTGAATTATTGCGGATCTGGCTAATTCATCGTTCATATAATTGTTTGATCTATGTGCGTATGCTTATGTTATGAGTTTATGTAAATCTGTATCTTTTATGGGTGCATGAACTTGTTATTTTTGTTAAATGTTTGCTTAAAGACCATAAAAAGTAGATCTAATATATAAATAGTGCATTAATCAGTAGTAAGGATTTTCCTGGATCCAGATCTACGCAAGGCAGAGTGGGGCGAAGCCACAGAATGGTGTGTGAACCTTCCTCACCACATAAAGACACCCCAAGGGTGCGAAAACCTGGTTCCAGCACCCTCCCCTGCTACCTCGGGTGATATCTCAGTCTGCGCTCTACGGGCTGTTGCCGAAAGTGCCGGTAGCTACGGGAATTGTTTGGCTAAATAACTCTTCCAAACCTGGTCAGGCCCATATAAGCCAACATGTCAAGTAGCTACTAAACCAAAACAAGTGATGTTGAGAGAAATTAATCACCTCTCATCAATTTATATGATTGGTAAGGAGTTCAATTTTCCTAATTAGGCCTAGGTGGCCCACAAATAATAAAATAATGTTCCATAATAACATACCTTGGAGACAATCCCACCATTATAGCTAAATAACATAAAAATAAGCCTTTGAAGAGAGAAGAATAATCAATATAATGAGTCGTTGGGCCATTGGGAAGTCCTAATGAAGTCCAAAGTGTGTCATGGTGAGAAAATGGACTCCAAACGTAGTGGACAAGGGGTTGGCCCCTTGTTTCCCAAGAAAGTCACATGTGGTGCTCCCAAGTGGGTGTGGGGGCAGAAAAACATCCTCATGGGTCTCCAAGTGGATCAATAATGCTTATAAACCATTTGTAAGGGCTAGGATGATGACATAATCCCTACCTTTGTCTCCTACAGTGAGACATATCCTCATCTAGACCCTGGAACATCTGCCAAGTGTATGGTGCAAGTGTGGAGCCGGCTGGGAATGGCGAACCAGGCACATCATCCTCATCCCAAAGGTGGAACATGAGAAATCATTGAGTGGTGATGGGTATCCATGAAGTACTCTATGTTATGGTGGAGGCCCATGGCTCTCAAAACTCACCCTACAAGTGCCAATGTGGCCCTCTAGAGGGCTTGGACCCCGTATAGGGATACCAAATCCCAAATGGAGACCAACCTGCAATTCTACATAAGATTCAATGAATCTCCTTGCCCTCCAATACAAAAATTCATTAGGATAATCAAGTAAAAGAGCTTACAAATCATGGAATCAATGGGGCACTTCATGGTGGCATGCCCTTCCATAGTGAGCTTTGGCATGTACAAACGTCTCCAAGCTCAATAAAGGGGTTAACCAAGGACCTTATTAGGTTGTTTTAGTCAATGGTACATCCATCAGGTGGTAGGTGGTATGTGATATAGTGATGAAACAGAGTGGGAATGAGGGGAAGGATCCAAGCCACCTGCCATGGTACAAGGGTAACTATAATAAGGGAATTACACACTTAGGTATATGAGTGTAGGAGGGAGAAAATTGTGGTACATGAGTTTCCCCAGCCTTTTTTTTTCACTCTTCTTCATATGCACTTTTCCTTTTGAATGATTTGTCTTCAAAATTGCTCAGGGCTCTAGGGGATGAGAGCATGATGTGTAGGATATAGAAGTAGGCATCCCCTTTTAGGGTGGGGCATTTATTTTCCCACCAGAGGTTAGGAAAATCATGGGTTCCTTAATGTGGGGGGTGCTCATCTAGTGTCCATAGTAACCAAGGTGATGGCCATAAATAGGGGTAGAGCTCATGTTTGGATTTTTCCCACATGCTAAAATAGGCCATATTTTTCATTTTGTGGTATATTTCCTATTGAGATTGGCCAAATTATGCTCTTTCTTTTCTTTTTAGCTGCATCAACCTTTGGGGCAGCGTTCCAGGCCTGACCCAAGGTATGGATAAGGGGAATTGGAGCCTAACCCTATAGTGGACACATGTGAATCTAGATGAGAAAAATGATGAATTGGGTTAGAATGAGATGAAGGGAGTGATGTATATAGTGTCAGTAAGTGGGACCACGCAACCAAAATCAATGTTTTCCATGTAGTGCCAACCCTAAAGCTAATGGCCAATAAAGGAGATCCCACAGGACTAGGATACAAGGGTAGCCACCAAATTGAGTGGAGGAAACAAGATTACATAACTAGCCCACTCTTTCGCTGAATCCCCCCACCAATCCATGCCCAAAAGCATCCATGATAAGTAATGAAAATTAATCAAATATACAATGAAAAGTTATACCCTCAAGATCAAGAGGCCCACCTTCAAACATACAATCATAACAGATGGGTGAGGGACCACATGGCTAACTTAGGTGACGAAGATAATAGCACATCGAGCTATCTGGTGGCTACAAGGGGTTGTTGGTTGTTGGCTTAGGACCATCTAGGAGAAACAATTTCTCCTATGCATACTACCTATAGGTGGTGGTTAACAATACACATTAGTATAACCAACATTGGAGGGAAAAGAAAAGCATTCTACGTAATTAGATAACATTAAATACATGGTTAAACATTAATGAATTGTAGGCATCAAAAGGAACTCTGGAGAAAGAAATTCAATAAAGCCCCACATGCAATTTTGAACATTTATTTGGAGGGAGTGACCATGGAAAATTTATGCAACTATCACTAGACAAATCATACAAAGAAAAACATACCCCTAACGAATTAATACCATGGATTTGGTGACTATCTATTTTATGGATGAATGTATTCAAACAAAGGAATCAAATGGAAATTTGGATGGGGTAGTAGAAGAAGAAATGGAGGAAAAACCTAAAAAAACAACCATGGTTCTCTATGATATGTTTCCTAGTTTCAACCTTGCTAAGGAAGAAAAAACATTAGAGGAATTACATGTATAAAGTGATTCTAATATTAGAAGGGACCTGTCCCATAAAAGCTACCTCCTAAACGTCAAAGTTCAAGTAACAGGAAAAGTTGGATTGCATCCCATATTATTAGGACTTCTTCAAATACTCATAATGTTAACAAACAGTATACTAGTAATTAACAAACATTATATTGATTGTGGATGGTTGATCTCCAAGGAAAATCAGTTTTATAACTTTCAAATGTATAAATAATATTGTAGAATATAAAGCACTTGTATGAGGCTTACAAAAGGAATAAATTTAAATATTAAGAATATAATTTATTTTGAGGGTTTGAAATCATTGCGAGACAAATAAAAACACAATTCATTGCAATTCTCCTCACCAAAAACACTTCCAATGGGAAGTGTTAAGAAAATTGACGAATTTGAAGTCTTCTATTAATCTCTATCATTTTTCAACTAACAATATAATAGCAAACTCATTTGATATTGTAGCCTCTAGATTAACTCCATTATAATACTTTGAGGCAAGTATATTTCCTATTGAGTTGCTTGATATACCTTCACTCCCTAATAATGTATGGTATTGGAGAGGATTTGAAAGTGATGAACAAATTATAGAATTTCTCACTATAAACGATACGTAGATGCTTCAATTAATGAAAAAGAGCATGAGAAAGCATTAAAAGGTTGTGGTGAAAATATGTATAATCTAACAATTAATATGATCCCAAAAGGTGTAGTCACCCTGGAAAACTATTGGTCTATAAGACAAATTCAAGAAATATTCTAATGTCAAAACCCATATTTCAAATTTCGATCATGAGATAATTAATCTTGAAACCATTGACAATCTAAAGAATATGAATCTTGGGTAATGTTGAACTTAACATAAAAAAACATTTGGAAATATCAAGATGTGTTTGCATGGAAATAATATAATTTAAATACTTATGACACATGGTTAATTCAACATATAATCACAATGAAAAAGGATGTAAACATCTAAAAAAAATGAAAATTCATTTTTCTTTGAAAACCCAAGTTATAAAGAGTTAAAAAATTTGTTTGATGCTAAAATCATTTTTCAAATTTGACATTCTACTGGGTAACAAACTTAGTTCCTCTGAGGAAGAAAAAAGGTGAAACTTGTTTCTTGGTTGATTTTCAAAATTTAGACAAAACTTCTAAAGATTACAATTACCTTGTGCTACTCATGGATAAAATTTTGTAACTTGTCTTAGGATGTAAAAATGTTTTCATTGCTTAATATTTTTCAGGGTATAATCAAATACTTGTCATTGAAAATGATAGACTTAAAATGACTTTTGGGACTAAATAAGAAATGCTTGCACCTAAAAGAATGTATTTTTGTCTTAAAAAAATGTAGTTACAAATTTTCAACACGTAATGAGTAATGTTTTTCATGATTTAATAGCTTGCAATGTCATTTCATATCTTGATAAAGAGGCTATATATTCCCAGAGTAGATCAAAGCATAATTAGCATCTTACTAAAAAAAATTAAATATGTTGGAAATATGAAATTTGTTAAACTCATTCAAAACTATTTTCGCAATCACAAAATGTAAGTTGTTGGATCATATTATATTGAAAGAAGGTATTACTATTGATCCTAAAAGTCATTTCCCAACTTCATTTCCTCATAATAAGAAAGAATGCAGTTTTTTAAGAAAGATTGATTTTATGAGAATATTTATATTCAGTTTTGCTGAAATTATCAAACCATTACAAAGAAAAAAAATATATTAAAAAAATGAATGAAAATGACCAAAAGTTGAGAATGAAGCTTCCTAAAATATTAAAAGCAAAATGGTTAATGCTCCAAATTTACATAGTCTTGATTTTATCATGATTTACTCTATAATTTTGCATGATCATTATTTTGAAACAATGTTTAAGTAGAATGATTCAAAAGGAAATGAATGACCAATTTATTTTGAGTATGAATTTGCAAGGGGCGTAGTTAAATTTCCTAACTATTGATACACAAACATAAGTTGTCCCTCAGTTTGTTAAACACTTTAGCTCTTACATTCTAAAAAACCATACCAAGGTGATTGTTCCTCATAGTATAGTTAGATCACCTTTTTTCCATCAAGAATTAGGTGAAAAAAAAAGAGGGAACTAGATAACTATCATACAAGAGTATGATCTAGAATTTAAATATGTTACTATTATGTGTGGCCAAGGACTCTACAATCTCTTTCTGTATGCCAAAAAATTGCACATGAAAAACAATGACCAAGGAATATGGTTTGATACCTATCTAAGTGGGCTTCCCTTGATGGCCTTCTAAAGTTATTTTTTCTTTGGAGGAGGCTCAAAACTTTCTTGATCCTTACTACTTATTGCATTGTGTATGGATCCCTTGAGAGAATCGACATATCTTCTTGGACTAGCAATACTTTCAGCCTTCTTCTGGCTTTCATTATGATTTGGTTTTTAATGGATGTTGGCTTCCGATTTTTCTGTATACTTTGGAAAATTGGAGCTTTCCTCACCTATATAATGAACACATGTTTTGTCACATGGTGACCTTTTGCAACTTTGAATATCATATGATACTTGTGTGCACTTAAAATTCTTGCATAGCTTGTCAACCTCATTGCTTAATGAGACAATTTCTTCTTCAAGCCTCTCACAATCTTCTTCTTTCTTCATTAATTGGATCTCCATCACTTCGTCTGCTCTATTTACTTCTTCTAGTTGAATTTTCAAAGGAATGACTTATGCTTTCTTGTTGACTAAATTTTTCTTCAATCTTGTTAAAATCCTTAGGTATTTCCTTAAGATGGATTTTCATAATTTCTTCTCTCTTTTCTACTTCCTTTAATTGGAATCTTAGGAGGAAAACTTCTTCATTTGTTAAGTTCATGGTTCTTCTCTTCAACATCTTGCATTTGATTCTTAAGTTCTCTATTCGCTTCTTGTAATCTATTTATTTCTCTTAGGAGAAGCCACAATCTCTACTTTAAGGTCTACTTTAGTGACTACTTTAGATTCTTTTTCATCTTCATAACCTTCTATGCTTTTGGTGTTTTCATTTTTTCCTTCATCTATCTCCTTTGACTATTGATTGTTTTCGTGATTTTGTTCCACATACTCTAGTTTTGGCTCAATAGACACTAGGTCAAATTCTACATAAATTTTTTGTAGATTTTTCCAAAGAAATTTGGCAAAAGAACATTAACTTGTGCCTTATCTTTTACAGAATCTGATAGAATACTCAATAGTACTTCCATTGATTTTTTATTGTGTTATTTTGTCCCCTATGTAGTTATGCTTTTAGTAACATTTGATTCCCATGCTTCTCAACCAAGACTCATCAAGTAGTGTCTCATTTTAACTTTCAACAAATCATACTTTGTTCCATCAAACAAAGGAGTTGGGAAACACAAACTTTCTTCAATATATTTAAACGTTTTTGACAACATAGCATTGGAGAAGACTTCCTTTAAAATATTGGAGGAATACTTTCTTGACTTTTCCATCTACTATTTGAGGATCCTCTTTCTAGCTATTGTATAATTTTCTATCTCCTCTCACACAAGTGATTGAGAAGATATAGAAGCCTCCTAGAGACAACCTACGGGTTGAAATAAAAGGGGCAGTGCCTAGAATCCAAGAGGAGTTCTTTTGAATATTAACTAAATGCTTTATGCTGCATTCCATATGTCACGTAATTTGAAAAAAGATAATTCATAGATCAATTCAATAGCCCTTCACCAAGGTAAACTCAAGCAAATACATAGATCGAAATACACACTGGTAGATATGGCTAATCTCAAAGATAAATGTGTTGGTTCTGGTCGCTGACACACAACAAAACACAGTTTAACATTGTTATTGTAGTATAGATGGACATGAGGAAGGAAAGGAGAGAAATCGATGCAGAGGGTTGGACATAGCATAGAATCCTAAGCAATGATCTCCAGAAAAAATATGGAAGAGAGAGGAGGTGAAAATGCAGAAAAATTGAAGTGCAAATTAAGGTCTCAAGCTCTATGCCTCATGATACATTTGTCACCAATTAGCATAAGTAAATTTGTGTTTACATACAGGTAATGTAGGCTATTAAATAACACAAGTAAATCTGTATTTACACAGATACTTCTCACTACTTAGAAGCATACATATAATCATGAGAGAGTGAAATCGACAAATTGTTTACACAATTTCAAAGGAGGAAGGACATACACGAAATGATATACAAAGGGGAAAACATATTGCGCATTGCTCCAATTGAAATCAAAAAAATTGCTTCATTAATATTTGATGGAGTCCAAATCACCAGTCCATCACATTTAACAATTGTATATGTCAAGCACCTCATGAACAAGAAAATTGAACCAAATTGGAACCACTCTCTCTACAAGCAGAGCTCAAAACTTGCAAAACCAGAATTCATGCCTCTAAAATGTTGAATTTGGGAACCCTCTATTAAGTGTTTCTTCCCTCTTTTATAAGGAGAGGGAGAGCTTGAAAAATGGTTACAAAATATTTGAGCGGAGCTCTAGATGTCTGATCGACTAGTTGTCTCGACGTGCGAAGACTCTGTTGCCTAAATGATTACAAAGGATTTGATTCCTTTCTTTAAAATACACAAAATCACAAAAATAATGAAACGAAACAACTAATCAATGGCCGAGAAAAATATCTTAGTCGAGCCCCAGTTGTATAATCGACTACCTATCTCGATGTTCAAAGACTCTACCTACCAAATCATTGCAACATATTACAAAATAACAAAACATGGGAAAACGAAATGAGGGCCACAACAACATATCTTCATGCCAATTATTTTCATGGCCTCTGATCAGGCCACGTCTTTTCCATGATGTTCTTCTTCAGCTACTCGATCGATTCACCTGTTGCTTTCCTCTTAACCGCTTGAATTACCCACTTTCTAGAGTTGGGAGTGATCAACCATGGTGGCTTTAATGGTGTTCCGGAATCACAACTACTAACTCATCCACCTTTTAACTCTTTGTATTACACTATCAGAGCCCCTCTCATTGGAAGTTTTTCAAACACCAACTGTTCTAAAGTTCTGACATCCTCAACCTCCGATATGTTGACCTCCAATACAACGTCATCACTCCATGTGACACCTCATTAGTGATGACACGTGTCATCTGGATCTTTCCCCTTAGGCCCCTCAAAATTCCAAAATTACCTGCCATGTGTCCTTTCATACCACCACTTGTCTTTATTCGAGCCAATCGTATGTTGCCATGTGTCCCACTTGAGGAGAGAGAAAAGGGCTCGTCAACCTTTGGTTTAGTAATGAAATCCTTCATTAATCCTTTATCAGTGTTCTTGGCGCTCTCTAATACTATCAACACTTTATGATATCACAACTTTTTAAAGGATCTTATTTTAAGAAGTTTTGATTCTGCGATACGCCAATGCTCCTCCAACCTTTGATATTGTGATGTGTCGATATGTTGAACCTCTGATATTTTGATGCGCCGATATTGTGATGTGTCGATATGTCGAACCTCCGATATGCGATCTCCGATATTAAGATGCACCAATATGCTAGACCTCCAATATGCGTTATCTGATATTCTGGACCTCTGATACTGTGATCTCTAATATTCCTTCTTTCCTAAGGCTTCAAAACCTTGAAACTTCAATAGACCATATCTTTTGATCCAGGAATCCATTTTTGGACTTCCATATATCATTGGAAATATTGTTCAAAGATCTTTCCAATGGAGAGGGTTTGATTTAGGCATTGATCCTTTTACAACTTGGAATATTACTGCAAAATTCTCTTCTCTTTTGCACTCTTTTGACATCATTTGGCACCATTCGAACAATTTTTTAGTAAGTGACAATGTTGGCTCTAATTGGGGACAGTGCCTTGCTCACAAGGTGTTGAGAACCTACAGACTACTAGCCTTCACCATTGGGAATGGAGTCAGAAAATATAATGAACCTGTCAAACAAAAAAAACTTCATGGAACTTTATTTGCTGGAAATCCTCTCCTCATAATACTGAAATGTAGAACTACAAACTCTAAAAAATGGAAATTAAACACTCACATAGTGAGCTTATTTATATACAACTCCTTCTTATGCATAGGGTTTGATTCACCCAAGTAAGGTCAACCTTCCAACAATACCATCCCAGCATCTAAGCACTAGGCCTTATGCCATTGTTCTCTTGAAAGTCAACAACTAAAACAAGCATGCACCACTCCCCCCTCACTGCGATTTGATGCTCAACTCTTTTAATCTCCTCCATGAACCTTCTAATTGGGCTTGGAATTGATATATATTGTTGCGGGCCAAAGAAAGAGGCCATGTAGTCAGCTACTGGATCATAGAACTAATGAGAAAAATTGATGTTTGTCTCCCTCTCTTGAAAAATTTATCGGCAAGTATCTTTCTACAACAAGCAGCCACAGACACTACTTGGCTCTACAACTTTGGGCTCCTCTTGAAGAAGTTGTTGTTGGCAGTCTTCTCCCCACTTACTGGTAAGAAAAACCGTTTGAAAGTCTACAACAATCTCATCCTCCTCTAAATCATCTAAATCATAGATTGAAGAATCTTTATTGACTTTAATACTAGCTTCTTGAACTTGTTCTCCATTTGAAGGATGTGAATCGTAAACTAGAGCCTCTTTGTTAAGCTCTTGGTGGGACTCCTCTTTTTGTGTAGCTTCCCATGACTAGGATTGTTGTGGTTCTGCATCTCTCAACTTCCCATCGAAGTCATACAAATAATAAGAAGAAGAATCATAAAATTCACCAAAATAAGACCTATGAGGGTTTGCTTGCATCTTGATGATTTCTCCTTCTTCCCTTTCTTGAGTGTTGGGTGATGCTTCTTGGTGCAAGTATATGTCTTCTTGAATTTGAGCCCCACAAACATCTTCAACAAGATCATTAACCTCATAAATATTTTCAACATTAAAATTTGCACAACAATCTTCAAACAGAGCACTCGGTGGATATAATCTTTTGTATAAATCATTAAATGTTATGTGAAATCTCTTTAATAAAGATATGATGACATGAGGTATTGTTTTCTACCAAGCTCTATCATCTTCATCTAAATAATACATGAACAATTTCATTTTCACATCTTCAAGAACAATATCTTATTGTTCCATCCATTCATGAAAGTCCTTGAGGTGCCAGTTCTGTCTCCTATCTGTGTTTCCACTTAATCTAGGCAAATAGGTATACCATTCATGAACTAAAGGGACATGATGGGGATAACTAGCAACAAAAGAAAAATCCAATGGGGAAAATTTATTGGCCAAGAATGCAAGAATGGTCATTTTGAAAACCCCTTTAGCTGAGCGATCTAAAGTTCAAATGTGTTGGAAGCTTTATGTTTTTTAGCATCAGGGCGAGTATGAGGCCTTTTGAAAGCTAGGATGACCAAATAAGGATATAGATAGTGGATTCACTAGGGTGTTTACAATAAGATTCAAACAGTGGAGTCATCAAGGTGAGATATCTTCAACCCACACTTCCCATGCTCACCTGACAGAGGGAATGTAAAAATTAGTGTACCCAGGGAAAAATATTATGATTCGTTCCTTGGAAACGGTGCTAGAAAGATGTTGTAGCTTTTTCTATCCCTTGTCACACAAGTGCTTTAGAAGATATAGAAGCCTCCTAGAGACAACCCCCGGGTTGAAAGAAAAGGGCCAGTGCCTAGGGAATCCGAGAAGAGTTCTTTTGAATATTGTCTAAAGGCTTTATGCTGCACTCCATATGTCACATAATTTTAAAAAAGATAATTCAAAACTTGGTTCAATATCCCCTTGCTAAGGTAAACTCAAGCAAACACACAAATCGAAATACACACTGGTAGATATGGCTAATCTCAAAGATAAATGTGTTGGTTCTAGTGGCCAACACACAACAATACACAGTTTAACATTGTTATTGTAGTATATATGAATAGGAGGAAGGAAAGGAGGGAAATTGATGTAGAGGGTTTGAGATAGCGTAGAATCCTAAGCAAAAATCTCTAACAGAAATATGGAAGAGTGAGGTGGTGAAAATGTAGAAAAAGTGGAGCACAAATTAAGGTCTCAAGCTCTATGCCTCATGAATACATCTATCACAAATTAGCATAAGTAAATTTGTATTTACATATAGGTATTGTAGGCTATCAAATAACACAAGTAACTCTGTGTTTACACAGTTACTGCAGGCTATCAAATAACACAAGTAAATTTGTGTTTACACATATACTTCTCACTACTTAGAAGCATACATACAATCATGAGAGAGTGAAACTGACAAATTATTTACGCAATTTCAGAGGAGGAAAGACATACATGAAATGATATACAACGAGGAAAACATATTGGGCATTGCTTGGATTAGAATCAACAAAAATTCCTCATTAATATTTAAAGATGAAGTCCAAATCACCAGTCCATCACATTTAACAATTGTATGTCAAGCACCTCATGAACAAGAAAATTGAACCAAAGTGGAACCACTCTCTCTGCAAACAGAGCTTAGAACTTGCAAAACCAGAATTCATGCCTCTAGAATGCAGAATTTTGGAACCCTCTGTTATGTGTTTCTTCCCTCTTTTATAAGGAGAGGGAGAGCTTGAAAAACAGTTACAAAATATCTTAGCGAAGCTCTAGCTGTCTCGGTGTGCGAAGGCTCTGCTGCCTAAATGATTACAAAGGATTTGATTCATTTCTTTAAAATACACAAAATCACAAAAATAACAAAAAGGAACAATTGAATGATGGTTGAGAAAAATATCTTAGCCGAGCCCCAACTATCTGATCGACTAGCTGTGTCGATGTGCAAAGGCTTTGCCACCCAAATCATTGCAATAGATTACAAAATAACAAAACATGGGAAAATGGAACGATGGCCACAAAATAATATCTCCATGCCAATTCATGTGATGGCCTCTAATCAAGACACGTCTTTGTCATGATTTTCTTCTTCGGCTACTCGGCCAATTCGCTTGTCACTTTCCTCTTAACTGCTTGAATTCCCCACTTTCTGAAGTGGGGAGCAATCAACCGTGGTGGCTTTAGGGGTGTTCCAAAATCACAGCAACCAACTCATCCACCTTTTAACTCTTTGAATTAAATTATCGAAGCCCCTCTCATCGGAAGTTTTTCAAACACAAATTGTTCTAAAGTTCCAACGTCCTCAACCTCTGATATGTCAACCTCTAATGTGACATCATCACTCCACGTGGCACCTCATGAGTGGTGACATGTGTCATCCGTATTTATCCCCTTAGGCCTCTCAAAATTCAAAAACTTCCTACCACATGTCCTTTCATGCCACCAAATCATGTTGATGTCAGATGCCACTGTAGCTTTATCGAAACCAATCATATGTTGTTGTGTGTCTTTATCTGCGCCAATCATACGCTGCCATGTGTCCCACTAGAGGAGAGTTAAAAGGGCCTATAAACATTTTCTTTTGCAATGAAATCCTTTGTTAATCCTTTATCGGCATTCCCCGACACTTTCTAATACTATCGACACTTTATGATATCACAATTTTTTAAAGGATCCCACTTTAAGAAGTTCTGATTCTGCGATACACTGATGTTTTGATGTGTCAATTCTCCTCCAACCTCAAATATTTTGATGCACCGATATGTCGAACGTACGATATTGGGATATGTTGATATTGTGATGCACTAATATGTTAGACCTCCAATATGTGATCTCCGTATTGCGAGCACTGATATGCTAAACCTTTGATATGTCATCTTCGATATTGTGATGTGGTGATATGTCGGACCTCCGATATGCGATATCTGATATTCTAGGCCTATGATATTGCAATCTCTGATATTCCTTCTTTCCTAAGGCTTCAAATCCTTGAAACTTCGGCAGACCATACCTTTTGATCCAGGAGTCCATTTTTGGACTTCCACATATTGTTGGAAAACTTGTTGAGAGCACTTTCCAATGGAGAGGGTCCAATGTAGCTACAACTTGGAAGATGACTGCAAAATTCTATGCTCTTTTTCACTCTTTTGACATCATTTGGCACCATTCGAACAATTTTTCAGTAACTGACAATGCCAACTGTTAATTTGTGACTGAAGGAACCCACTCTGATACCAATTATTGAAAATGTTGGGAGGGGGGTGAATCAATATTTCATCAATTAAACCAATTTTATCCATCAACAAATAACAACATTAACCATTCAATATTGAACACATGAACATATAATATTTATAATTGAGAAAAAAAATTAATATATAAAACGTATAATCAAATATATTAGCTCCTACTAGAACTTTTGTAGGAACCAACCTACACAGGCTCCAATCCCCTAATTGAGCACTAACTCAATGAATTCATGGGCACCAAGAAACATGAGACACCAATCCCCTAGCTGAGAACCAACTCAGCATAAATTGTGAGCACCAGCCCATAAGAGACACCAATATCCTAGCTAAGCACCAACTCCACAATTTGTAGTTTCTTAATATTGTTCACCAAGTTTTCACGTAATTTATCTAAGTCTTTTCCAATTTTCACATTATCTTATTAACTATCAAACCCTCTATGTTGAATGTCAAGATTGACTCCTTTCCTATATATCCATTGAAGCTTACAACATTAGCCTGCCCTTATGGTCCCTATTCTCCATCCTTGATCCTCTTGAATAACGATCGGTGGTGATTCCCAGAACTTGAATCATTATTAAACCTACAAAAATGGCCACACAAGTTCTAATTTTTGACATTCAAGATAGTTTGGGCTCCCCCTTTTTTGATTTGTCCCCCTTTCTATTCAATGTCTCAATAACTTACTTCTGCCTAGGGAAAATTCACTTAGACTCATCAATCTCTAGTGGTCCTTACTCTAGGACGAAGCATGAAGTGTCACTACGTTATTTGGCATTGAAGTGGAACATGTTAAATCAACAAAAAAGGGAAAAATACAACGTTTCAAAATATGTGGCTTGATTCTTTTCAGATTGCAAGGAAGATAGGAGTTAACACATAAAGGCTAAATAATTTGGAAGATGATATAAATCCTCTTCTTATTAATGGTGAGACCTTGAATATGTATTTCACATGATTATTTGAAAAAACGATCAAATTGTACAATTTTTTCTTAGTTTTCCTTCAATTACTTTTGAGCTTGGTTCTGTTTGAATTAACTTGTTTTTGTCCATTCAATGTGACCAAAATTTGAAATAACTTTTTGGTCTTTTTATTTTAGCTTGTTTATCTGTTATGTGTTGAGATTTCAACATTTAGCATACACATGAATTATTTCTTTGATATGTCTTGGCTTTGTCTACTTGTCCAAAAGAAAGATGATTTAATTTAAACTTTTAAGCAAAGTGTACAACATGTGTTCTTCTTCTTAGAGCTTTAGAGATATTTAATGCTTCACTATTAAGTGATTAGTTGAATTAACTAGATAATTTGATCTTACTCATATTTAATTAGTTGATCCTATTTAAGATAAGGAGCATGACTAAGAACACTTCACTTAGAAAGGGATGATCTTAATACCCAAATTGTTTTACACACATTATAGGAAATATATGCCATATGTATAGATAATAAAGCTATTATTCCCCTTTGTCTCTTATATATAAGAAAAAAAAGAAAATGTTTAATGCATTTTAAATATGGAAATCAAATATACAACATCGATGAATTTTTTTGTTGTATATCTATATATATAAGAATTTGATTATAAAAATATTGTTGAAATTGTAATTTTTTGTTATTAAATTTATATTTTTAAATATTAAAATGATTTTTAAGCTGTTGGAATTTTAACAATTAAAAATATGCCATTTTAATAATTCTTGGCTAAATTTTGAAAAAAAAATCGAAGAAATAACAATAAAGATCGAAATGTTTGCATGTTTAGACTACGCTTATAATAAACCCCTTTTGAAAACATTTATAAATTTTAGACTCAAGTCAAGCATATGATCTAAAACTTTTAGACTTTTTCAGAATATTTATACATGTCTTGTGAGGCCAATAGCAACCGATATGCTGAAAAGTGGTACAAATTACAATGATTCAAGGTAAGGAGGATAAGTGCGGTAGAAGTTAATCCCAAGTAGGGGTTAAGTATATAACAAGATAATAGAGCATGTGCTCTTCCTACTTTCCACAACATTGAATTCTTATTTTTTCTTGTAAGAGGACAATTGTTTACTTTGTAGTTTTCTTGTTTACTAGTTATCCATATTGAATTCCACCTTTTACCCCCCTTAGGACATCCATGTGAACAAATCACTAAGGCTTTTGGAAAATGAATTCCATAAATTATGCAAGAACATTGAAATTGTTTTTGTTGACAATCTATATTTCTCATGTTTCTAATTTTCCTTCTTCATGGTCAATGAGTCAGACCCCTAATAAATTGGGCCTTAAAAATTGAATCTAAAAGTAAATATTATTACTTAAACTTTGCAATGAAATTGGATCACAGGTGGAATTACATTTATCAAATTAAAAAAGAGAAGAGGGTTGATGAAAAGAAGTGTAATATATATATATTATATATATAAAAGAAGAAAAAGAATATTAAATTGAGAAAAGGAACATGTTTTTTGGCAAGGAAAATAGATATCCCAGTTAGGGCTATGGATTTTCATGGGAAGTGGAGTAAGGTCTCTGATATTAGGATTATTCCATCAAGGCTATTAATGTTCCTAGGTTGTGAATCAACGCCATAACACTATGACTATTATTATGGACTAACCTAATAAACTAATCTCTAAAGGTGATGGCAAGTAGTTATAATTTGCATCCTAATCAAGAATTATACTGAATGAAAATAATAATAATAATAATAATAAATAAATAAATAAATAAATAAAAATAAAAATAAATTAACCTTATGTTCTCTTATAAATATTAACTAACGACATCGCATTCAAGTAAAAAAAAAAAAAATAGATTTAAGTTGAACTTCAAAATATGGTTGCTTCCTTCTTAAAGCTTCCTCTAACTTTTTAACTTGATCTTAACTTATGTTTCTTGATCAAAATAAAATGTAGAAATTTTATGATTTGTCCAATGAATCACAATTTGTTGAGATCTCAGCACACTCTAAGATTTTTTCAATTTTTTGGCACCACATTCTTCTTACTTTATTTTTATTCTTCTCTTTTGAAAATTTTCATTGTCAAATACTAATGAAAATCTTACTTTGAGCAATTGTTTTAGGCATTATTTCCCCTAACCAGTTTCTTTGTCTTCTTTTTTTCTCAACTTCAAGATTTCTGTCAAAACTTCTAAAGTCTTCTAATCATGTAGCAAGTAACTTTATAATTTCGTCAAAATTGAACTTCACTTTCTTGATCATGAAATGTTAAAAGTCTTCCCTAATAGTTTTTAATTATTACAAGAGAATGTCCACTTCTATTTATGCACAAAAAAAAATTTGAAAATATTCATGGAGTATAATTTCTATTTCGGTCGAAGTTCAAAGTTCAAAATATTTTTTCCAAAATCCAAAATTTAATTCACTTAAAAATTTTAAAGTTCTCTCTTCCATAAGACTAGGTGCACTTTTTTAAAATTTAAAATGTACTCCTTTGAAAAGTGTAAAGCATACCCTACTAAATTGAAAGAAGGATGAGATTTTGGTTGGAATTGAAATTTTAAAATCAGTTATGCAAAATTGTAGGGATTTTGTTACTTAGCTTAATATTTCTCTACACTAATAAAGATGTAGAAGGTTCATTCCTAAACTCTCAACAAAGCTCATACCACATTATTCCTTCACATATTGATTTGAATGGATACTAAGGATTTTTCTTTCAAGGAAAGTTTTAGGTTTTAGCTGAGCGAAAATAAATTTTACAACTACTAAAAAATTAAAAACTAGCTTGTTAACTATTGTTAATTAATGTAATGATGTTACTCCACAATTAATGTTTTTTCCATTAATAGCATGCTCGCTTGTCTAAAATCAATGCAATTTCATAGTCCAAATATTTCTCAATCTACTGACGAGAAAACTTGTCATCATCAAAATTTGAATCAAAAGTTTATTTGAACACCTAATATGTGTATTGGTCTTCAAAGGCAAGTTATTCAATGACTTGTTTTCTTAGTGGAGTGAACTCAAACATTTCGAGTATCTATTTGTTTCTTAGCCGATCAAACTTAATCATTCACTATAATTTCATTGTAACTGAAAAATTAACATAGATAAGCATCACTAAGTTTCAATCTTACTTATTTTCATTGTTAGATCTCACTATTGAAGGATATTTGAAATTTCTTATGGAATGGTTAACTTTAACATGAATTTGATTTATATGTTTTTCCATGTAAGTTCATTTTGTTAGACTAGTGATAATTGAGAACTCATTAATGATAAACATGAGATGCATTTCTTATTCATATTATACACATAAAAACAGGGATTAAGGACCCTTGGTTTCAACATCCAAGATGTATATTGGATTCCTCATGACTTTTCACATTCACTTGTAGCATTTTTCCTTCCTCTCAACTGAATAAAATACAATTTTACATAATCCATCAAGATTACATTTCCAACATTTCCCCCTTAACCAACATTCTCCCCCTTAATCCAAAGAGTTGTATGTGAGTTCAAAAAGAGATTTGAAATATGAACATGGATAACAACCAATGGTTGGATGTACTATTTGAATATGGTGGTGTAAGAAAGACCATAAATCAAATGGGTAGTAGAAGCTAAAGTCTTCTACTAGTGGTGATTTAAGGCTAACCACCAACTTTGGAATTTTGCTTGAAGAAATTTCTAAAATAATTTCAAATGTGGCTAGTGTTGGACAATATAACTAGATTCAATCTTCATAATGACTTTTTTAAACATGACATTGTATATTTTTTTTCCCTTAAGGAAAAACCATAATGTTCATTGATAGTAAGAAAATTACATATTGTAGATGTTGTATTGCATATGCTATAAAGTGAGGTGATTCGCCCATCCAAAACATATCAAAGTTCAAATTGCCTCCACACAGGGAGTACAATTTTTCAAAAAACATCAAAGTTCAAAAATGCTCCACACAGGGAGTACATTTTTTGTTCTGCCCTTATATACAAGTATAATCGAGATATATATGTACTAATAAATATGCAAAAAAATAAACCATGTAAAGACATACCCCTCCAAGCGCATTATGCTCTGAAGTCCATGTATGGTCGATGGTAGTATTGGTAGTGTTCGTCGTCCCTCTGTTCCTATATCATTCATGTACCTCGAGGCCAGCTCACAGATTCCTTGGAAAGCTGATCAGAAATATGGTTGCATTCCCCGAAGAGTGTGCAACCACAACAGTCGTCTGGGCCCTAGTCATAGGAGGAGAGGGAGGTCGAATGGGAGCATTGTCACGCTTCTTCAGTCTCTTTGATCGCCTTGTTCTATGCAGAGTTGTTGGTCACCCAATATTCAGGTACCCCTGTGTCTTTAACGGGTTATGTCATCTGGTGATCTGTTGCCTTAGCTGACCCGTTCAAAGGGCATTGCTTGAATAAATGCCCAACCTTGTGGAACCTCCTGCACCAAAAAGGAACCCCCTCATAATCAAGAATCTAGATGCGTGTGTAATATTTCCAATGCAGTGTAATATGCTCTTCCAGGCCCTCCCTTTTTTCGAGGTGAACCAGAATCCCCGCGAGGGACATATTGCCCAAGGATAGGTATGAATTTTCATGCTCCAAATAGGTTCCCAGGGTGTTCCCAATACGTCAAAATATATCCTCAGACCAAAAGTGAAGGGGAAATCCTGGTAGTCTGACCCACAGTGGCTCTACGCCCATCTGATCCCTCTCAAGGTCAAAGAGAGGGCTCCATATTTTGAGCAGCAAAGGGGTGTCCAAAATTTAGATAAAATCCATATGGTGTGTTCATCCCTTGCAAAGCAAAGCGCAAACCATCCTCTGACAAGGGTTTGTACAAATGGGATTTCTGTCAAAATGTGCCCCCATATTTCAGCAGTCCACTGCTTGAGCCTAGTCATGGAGTACTTTTGGCCTCACACCCGACCAACTAAAACCCTATCAGTGGTATCCACTGCTTCGCCCATCTGGATGTCTTTTCCCAAATGAAGAGCGATGTTTTGATATATGGAATTTACACATTAGCCTTCTTCCCTTGCTTGTGACTCTTTGCACTGTTGTCGACCTGAGGAGTTCCCAGAGGGGGGTTTTGTTTGTTCGTGGGGGGCTCAGAGGGGTTATCTTCAATATTCAATGGAGTGACCTCAAAACAGCCAGATGTGGGAGGTGCCGAAAAGTGTGGGAGAGGTGGTCCATCAATCAAAATGTGGGGTCGTCCTTAAGGAGCAGAAGAGGGTAAAAGAGAAGAGATGTCAACGTGAGGGTAAAGTGAGTAACCCGGGGAGTAAATGGAGGGGTCCGGGCTAATGCAGCTAGACATAAACTATAGGATTGTCGACGAAGGTGGAGGGGTAGTAGATACGGCCAGGAGGGGGGGCCTTCAGGCAAGGATGCAATGAGAAAGGAGGGACCTGAAATAAATGGTGAGGGCACGGGGACATCGTGCAGACCATGGATATGGGGAAACTACCCTTTCGATATTGAGGGAGGGGACGTCGTCAAGATGGAGACAGAGGCAAAAGGGTCCTCAGTATAGTCTACCTGATTAAGCCCCATGATTGTAACCACCCGAATACGACGTGCCAGCTGCCAAGAGTCCTCGAAAAGTCATTCACCTGCGGATCGTTGCACAACCAAGAGAAATTAATGGAAATGGGTGTGCCTCCATGGGTGTGAAGGGTGCAAATGGAGTATGCAGGAAAACGCTTGACTGGGGTAGAAGGTTTCATGCGCAACAGAGTGTATGTGACCAAACCCTAACCCACGTCAAGCAGCGACCGAAATTTTTCCCGGAGCTCCATCGATTTGTTTCAATTGATGACATTCTATATTTCATATGAAAATGAAAATAATTTCATTTGTTCAAGCATGGGTTTCATACTCATATCTAGGTCAAAGCACAGTCTTCATGCTTCTAATGCTTGTTCAGTCAAAGAAGAATATTTTTCATGTATTATAGTCCTATTTGGAATCTTTGTAAAAAACAAAAACCATTATGTTTGAGTCTAGAAAAATCATTTTTTCCTCCAAGACCAAGTCAGCCTTGTTAGGACAATTCAGCCTAGAAGAGGACTATTCAACCTCTTGAAACGTGTATATATAGGAAGAGGCTTCGACTCATTTGGAAATCAATAAAAAATTTGATCTACAACTAAACAAGAAGGCATTCAAGAGCAAAATTCAAGGAGAATAGAAGAAGTCAAAAGCAAAGGAAGAATACTTGAAAATCTTAACTTTTCTGCTCACACGTGTGAAAATCGAGGGTTTTTGTGCGAGTTACATGGTCGAGGATTGTAAGTTCGAATTGCAGACCTGAGGTAGAGGGATGAAACTTGACTAGAGCATATTTTTAAGGGTTTGACATTTATTGACTTTGGTGAACTTTGAATTTATTTGAGGGCTAGTGCTTGGAAGGAATCTTGATTCTAGTCTTTGGATCTTGGAGGTCTCACTTTCATTTGATTCTATAATAAGAGAAGTATTATTTTTGGGTTTTCCCCTTGGAGGGGTTTTTCCCTAGCTTGGAGCATATATTTGTGTTCTTTGTGTTCTTGTGATCTTCATGTTTGGTAATTGCTTAATGAAGAAGAAATAAAAATAATAAAAGACCAATTAATATCACAAGTAATTATCAAGTAAGGAAAATCAACTCTAATCTACAAATACCTTGATTTTCCAACATGCTACCAAAGCTAAGGTGAAGAAAAGAAGTTGGAATATCACCTATTTGTTGGCACTTTTGTTAAATTGTATTCTAGAAGCACTCATCTACTCTCTCTTTTCAATGGAAAGTGTTATGAAGAAAGGCCTCAAGGCTATTAGGAGATTCCTTGTAACTATCAAAGAATACATCATGAAGTACATTTCCAAGCTATAAAAAGAATTGATGGATGGAAGTCTCTTATCCTCTCTTACAGGTACTTTTGAAGATCATAATATATGGTTTATTGATAGTGGGTTTTATAGACATATGACAAATGATGTAGTCAACTCCAAACTTTATCAAAAGGGATATCCTCTCATTTAGTTGAACTTGGAGACAAGAAGAGCTACTTTGTGAAAGGGATTGGATCTACTTCGATGGATCTAGAGACCGATGGAAGAATTCATCTCAATAATGTTCCAAGTTTGAGGAAAAATTTTCTTTCTATTTCTTGTCTAGAAGATTAAGATGATAGGATTGCTTTTGTTGATGTTAAAGTTGTGGTATGGGGAAAGGGCTCTAGTATTGAACATGATAAGACTATTGGGATTCATGAGGGGAGCTTGTATAGACTTCTAACACCTCTTCCTCATGCTTTGGTTCACTTAAATGTTAGCCCTTATGAATTGTGGCATTGAAGGTATGCACACCTTCACTACAAGATATTGTCATCTTTGAACCAAATAGCCACTAAAGAGAAGTGCTTTGTCTGGTTAACCCATAACTGTGATGAACGAAGATCCGAGGATAGAGATACCCTGTAATGCTTGTGATCAACTATGATACTGACAGTGTGCGGCCTAGCAAATGGACTTCGATTAAGTGTGGGTTTGTGGATGACCCATAACCATGAAAAACAAATATCTAAGGATTGAGATACCGTGTAATTCTTATGACCAATTGTGATACTAATAGTGTGACCTAGCAAATGGACTTCAATGACAAGGATTTTGTGTGGTTGACCCATAACCGCGATGCTAACCGTTGATGAAGTAGCATGTGCCTATAGAGCCTGGGGTGGGAGAGCATGTCACCAAAGAACCCACATCAGATGTTTCTCTGCTAAAACTGATGAATTTGAAGCAAGAGCCTACTAAAGAGGGGTGGGAGGGCACGTCTCCAAAGGAAGCCGCTTTGAATGAGGCTCCAGATTTGAAATGGACATAACTTGGTCAATATAACTCATAATCTTTATTATAACCCGTTATTGGAAACATAATGATTATTCTGCATCTTCCCATGTGTCTAAAAGCCCTATTTGGACACTTTGAAAACTCAAATTCACGGTGCAACTGTTCCACCGTCACAAAAGTTCTGAAAAAAATAGTTGATTTAAAATCTGCAATATCTCCCACATTCAAACTTTGATTCGACCCTTTTTTTTAAAATTCAATGAGTTTTAAATAGGATCTCAGGTCTGCAATAAGTTTTCTGAAACTCTGCACAAAAACCGCAAAAAAAAATTATAGGAGAGTCATCGTCCATGAATTTCTGTCAGAAAAATTTCTACAACACAATGGACTGTAAATAAGGGGTATCTCCCTCATCAGACTTCGATTTGGCTGATTTTTTTTTAATTTGGGTATTTTTTCACAAGGAATCCAAATCTGTTATTTGTTTTTGTAAAATTTTCAACCAAAATTTCAGATCTGATCTATAAACTCGCTACCCAAAAAAAATCCTGCAAAAAAATGAAGAAACAAAATTCTTCCCGATTTGCCTAAGAAAGTGCTCTGTGGAAGTCGTAGCATGTGCATAAGTCTGTTGAAGATTGCTGCAAAACTTTGAAATTGAAATATGCACCAAACCCTCATTTCCATGGATTCATAACCTAAATCTAATATGACTAATCCAAATCTTGGAGGGAGGCCCCCAAGTTCTAAAAGATTGGAATGGATCTTAGGGGGAGAGACCCCCTAGATCTGAAATTCCAGAAGAAAAGAGAACACACAATAACAAAACCACAAAGACTTTGTTTTATTAAAACATATAATAACTGTAAAGGTTGCATTTTGGTGAAAATCTGTCATTTTACAAAATGTGGCTTGTTACTTATAGCTTTGTTTTTATTACAATACCATAGGTAAATTCCATGGGTGGTTAAATACCATGGGTGAATGAATACCATGGTTTGATGTCACCTACAATACCATGGGTGAATGAATATCATGGCTGGATGTCACTTACAATACCATGGGTAAATTCCATGGGTGGATAAATACCATGGGTGGATGCAACTTACGATACCATGGGTAAATTCCATGGGTGGATGAATACCATGGGTGGATGTCATTTTCCATTCGGATCACAGAGAGAGTACAATTTACAATATTCGCTTTCCCAATATGATCAATCAAAACAACAGAAACAAAAATACCTAACCAGAAAGTCAACTCTGGTCAACAGGGCTGAAATAGTCCTCTAAAACAGCTCAGTCAACATTGGTCAACTCGACCTCCAACAGCAAGATAATGCAGCCCAAAACAGCCTAAAATTAACCAATCAAACTTGGTCAATGCTAGTCAATGCAAGGATCAAATTGCCTCAATTTTTGTGCCCATAAATGTGACCTACCCAAACAGAAGTCTCCCTCATTAAACACAAGTCAACGCTGGTCAAAGTCATCCTCTTGAAATTTTGGCCTCCTAAAATTTCAGACAAATCTGGCCAACGCATCAGCTAGAAAACCAGACCTTCCTTCACACGTGTGGAGAGAGAGAGAAGCCTAGAAATATGTATCGAATCAAGATGAGAGAGAAGCTAAGAAATATGTACTCAATCAAGATGAGAGAGAGAAAGATGAATGAGAGTGATGCCAAAATGAGGATGCACCTTATATTTATGTGCAACGTTGAAGGCTAGAGGAGGCTAATTTGATGGTTGGTCAGCCTTGACAATTTTTCCATAATCAAAATAAATTCATAACTTCATTTGTACATGTTAGAATGGGGTGATATTTAGATCAATCCTACACCTCTTGGAAAGAGGAATCCAAGAAAAATATCAGATGCCTCATAAGAGTTGTCCAAAGTGATGTCTGGTCCTAGTTTCTAAATTTAAAACTCCCTCTCATCTAGGGAGAACATCACCTACCAAACTGTCTGACAATTTGTACCATCCCTGTCACTGCTTTTCTCTGCTAAACCATGAAGAAAGAAGAAATGATTGAGAATGTATCATACCATTATCCATTGACCTGAAGTCAGTCTCCAATAGTAGAGAGTGTTTCATACCACTCTTAACCGACCCCAAGTCAGTTTCCATTGATCCCAGATCAATATCAACATCCTAGCATAGGGAGTACAGTAGTACACAATGTGTCCATCGATAGTACTATGGTCCCTATCCTCATTTCCCTACTCATTGGCCAGATGAGAGGTACTTCCCATGAGTCCCAGACTACATGGGTAGGATGTGACGGCAAGAGAAGGTGAACTATTCATCCTGCTCAAATGTCATAGGGGAGGGTGAGACACTCAGCCTATGCATATGCCACCATGGGGTATCACAAGGGAAGGTGAACCATTCACCCTATACATATCACACCAGTAGGGGAGGGAAAGTCACCCTATGGTCGCTCATCACTCCAAGAAGTACCCCAAGCTCCCTAGAGCTCCCAGAGCTCAACATCCATCTCATACGAGACCCTCATAAGAGGGTCTCTCCATGAATCCAAGTCGTTCATGGAAGGTAAATAATTTGACCTTTTCTAGGGGATTTGTAAGAATATCAGCAACCTGATCATCAGTCCCAATGTGTTGGAGCCTTATTGATCTCCGTTGTACCATATCTTGGATAAAGTGGTACCTGATATCAATATGCTTGGAGCATTCATGAAACACGGGATTCTCCGAAAGACGAATCTCACTCTGTTTATCACATAATATCACAGTGGTATATGACACATTTCCAAACAACTCACTAAAGAGCTTCCTCAACTAAACATCTTCACAGGAGGACAAACTAGCAACAATATATTCAGCCTCAATGTTACTCAAGGAAATCGACTTATGCTTCTTTCACATCCATGATATCGAAGAAGAACCTAGAGAGAAGCAACATCCAGATGTGTTTTTACAATCCACCACACTGCCAGCCCAGTCTGCATTAGAATAACCATGGATCCTCACATTCCCAGTAGTGTAGCTTAGTCCATAAGTGATTGTGCCTTGAATATATCTCAAGAGATTCTTGGCAGAAATGCAATGTATGTGATGAGGCTTGACAATAAACTGGCTCAATTTATTCACTACAAAACATGTGTCCGGATGGGAGTTCACCAAGAAAATCAGGGACCCTACGAGTTGATGATATTCAGAAGGATTTTCCAAATCAGTCCTAGAAGCACTTCCGCATAACTTCTTGAAGTTAAGTTCCATCAAAGTAGTCACGGACTTGCAGTCCACCATCCCAAATCTTTCAAGAATCTTCACAATATATTTTTCTTGAGAAAGGAAAATATTGGTTGGACTTTTCCAGACCTCCAACCCTAGGAAGTGCATCAATCATAGGTCTTTCATCTCAAATTTAGAAGCCAACTTCCTCTTACATTGATGAATAAGAGGGTATGCACCTGTTAGAAAGAGATCATCCACATAGAGTGCCAAAGATGAGAGGTCCATCATTCTCAAACTTAAAATAAAGGTTCGGGTCAACTTCAATTCTCATAAATCCCAGCTTCATTAGATAGCTATTGATCCTCTCATACCAAGCTCGGGGTGCTTGCTTCAATCCCTAGAGGGCTTTATTCAACCTGCATACATGTGACTGACGATCTTGAACTTCGAACCCCTCAGGTTTTTCTACATAGACTTCCTCCTTAATTGAACCATGCAAGAAAGTAGTCTTGGCATCCATCTGATGAAGATTCCATCCTTGCGAGGAAGAAAGGTCTATAATCGAACGGATGGTGGTGTAGCAGGCAACCAGTGCAAATATCTCATCGTAATCTACACCTTCCTTTTGAGAGAAGCCTCGAGCAACGAATCTAGACATGAGCTTTCTAGCACTTCCATCAACTCCATGCTTGACCTTGAATAGCCATTTCTAGGTAACAACGGATTTTTCCTTGGGTCTAGGGACCACATCCCAGACATCATTTCTTCATAATTGACTCATACTCTTCATTCATTGCATCCTTCCAAACCTAGTGTTTGGCAGATTTTTTGAATGTGCAAGGCTCGGGTTGAACAATGGTGCTCATTACAGTTAAGTACCCTTGGTACCTATTCGACTTCTTGCTTTCACGAAATGTCCCCCTAGGTGCAACATGTCTCTCGTCATATTCGAGAGTCTCCCTAATCCATGAGGGTCTCCTTTTTGAGGAGGAGGGCTAATGAGGGGGTGGATCAATGGGATCCATTGGTCCTTCAACATCGGGCATCTGCTCATCCTGCAATTCTCCCGGCTTTCCATAATCTGCTTCTTTGTCCTTCCTTGGAAAAGGAAGGTTACTAATATTCCCAAGGGCAACATCCTCATCGAAAGTGACATCATGACTTATATCCACTTCTCTTTGACCAAGCACATAGACTCTATTGCCTTAGAATTTTCATTGTAGCCCACAAATGTTCATTTCTTCCCGAAAGCATCCAATTTTATTCTCTTTTCTTTCGATACATGAAAATATATCGGGCTATCAAAAATCTAAATTTAGAAACATCAAGTTTATTACCGGTGAAAACTTCTTCAAGAGTCTTAGAGTCCAATGCTTGATGAGGGAATCTATTTTGAACATACACGGCAGTGTTTTCAGCTTCGGTCCATAATAACTTCAGAAGGCTTTGATCATGAAGCATGGCACGAGTTGCTTCTATGATAGAATGGTTTTTCCTTTTAGAAACACCATTTTTATCAAGAGTATATGTGGTATTAGTCTCCCTCTTAATGTTAACTTCTCTACAATAATATTTGAACTGATTTGATTCGTATTTGGTTCCATTATCGATCCTCAATATTTTTATTTTTTTTCCCGATTTGATTTTCAACTAAAGCTTTGAAAGAACAGAACCATGAGAATACTTTGTCCTTCTTCTTCAAGAAATATATCCAAGTCTTGTGAGAGAAATCATCTATAAATGTTGCATAATATAAGTATCCTACCAATGATTTCATGGGCATTGCACCAGATAGATCATAATGAATCAATTGAAATATGTCAATAGTCTTGCTATCACTTGAGGGGAATTGTCCCCTTGTATGCTTTCCTTCGGCACACCCCTGACAAACACCTTCATGTTCAAATTTAAATTTGGGCATACCTATCACCATCTTCCTTGCATCAAGTAGAGCCTTATAATGTAGAAGAGAAAACCTCGGGTGCCATAATTCATATTGAAGTGATGTGTCACAAGTCATAACTCCCAATGGGCTTCCTCCAACTTGATATAGGATATCAACCCTGAAGCCAAGTGTAAATTCATCTTTGAAATTTTTATTCCACGCATGTACCTTTCCATCGATGAATGCCCCATTGAATCTTGTGTCCTCCATCATTGAGATAGATACCAAGTTCTTCTTTAGATCAGGTACATATAATACTTCTTGTAGATGAATGGTGTTACCCTAATTCAATTAAAGAGTAACATTTCCAACTCCCTTTACGGGATAGGTGGCATTGTATCCAAGGATAATTTCTAAATTTGCATCCCTTTCAATAAGATTTGAAAGAGTTTCCTTATACCCAGTGAAGTGTCTTGAGGCAACACTATCAATAAACCAATTTCCCAAAGTGTCTGGAGGAGTTGCAGTAGAAAGGGAATATATAAGATAGAATTATTTTTTCTTATTATCAACAACATTAGATTCATCATACCTAGTGTTTATTGATCTCTTGGAAGGGCGACCATTTACTTGATGAGAAGCGGGAGCATTCCTTTTTCCTTGGTTGTTGAATCTTCCATTCCTTTTATTGTTGTTGCCCCTGAAATTATTGTTGTTGTGATTGTCATCATCATGAGGTGTATCCCTTCTATTGGGACACACCCTAGCATAGTGACCAAACTTATTGCAAATGAAGCATCTTCCCTTCCTTCCATTTTTGAAAGCCGATGTTCTATGAAATTGCTTCTTTGAACCTACATTGTTCTTCTTTTTAGCATGAGCAGAGAATGTAGTAGGATCATTCGTATTTTAAGGCATATCTAGTTCTGTCATCCTTGTTTCTTCTTGAGAGCATCTAGTCAACAATTCTTCAAAACATGGAATCCTACCATTATTAAGAATAGTAGTGTTGAACATGTGTCATTCTCGAGGGAGTCCTCCAAGGGAAATGGTAAGCTCCCTATCAGCAATAGCTTATCCAATCGAAAGAACATCATTTTTTATCTCTGTAATCCTCATGAAATAGGATTGAATATCTTCATTTCTTCCTTTATTTATATCCTTCAGCTTGTTCTTGAGGAAAAGAATTTGATTTCATTACTAGATTTGAACATCCAACCAACCTGTCATATATCTCCTTTGATGTGTTCAAATCAAAAATGTAAGAAACTAAATGCTTATGAATAGAATCCCTTATGATCTTCTTGGCTTTGACTTCACCCTTCTTATATTTAGTTTTAGCAGCAGTCAGTGAATTAGAAGGAGGTTTTGAAATCTTTCCCTATGCATAATCCATCACATCTTGTTCTTCTAATGTCAAATCAAGAGACATCTTTCATGCATGATAACTAGACTTTTCATGAAGCTTATCATCAGACTTGAAGTAGGATTGGAAGCCATTGAATCTTATATTTGATCAGTGATTGCTCCTCTTGGTGATTTCTCTTCTCACACTTGATTGGGCTTTGTCTTCACCTCAACTCTGATACCATGTTAATTTTAGGATAACAATGGTATGTTCTATGCTTAGAAAAAATTTACTTTGAATTCTTTATTAGCCTAATATCGTATCCAGCTTAGAAATCACATCAACATGATAGTAAAATGCAGATAGAACATAAACAATAACAATAGAAGACAAGCCAACACAAGAGGACACAAGATATGGCACCAGCCAGGGACAAACCCCAATGTGGGGAAATCCTTGATCAATTCTTCTTATAATTCTTCAAAATTTTAGTAGAGAGAGGGTACAATTAACAATATTCCCTTTCCCGATCTGATTAGTCAAAGCAGCAAAAACAGAAATCCCTAACCAGAAAGTCAAAGTTGGTCAACAGGGATAAAATAGACCTCCAAAAACGCTCAGACAACCTTGGTCAACTCAGCCTCCAACAGCAAGATAATGCAGCCCAAAACAGTCTGAAATTAACCAGTCAAACCTAATAAACTAAAGTCAACGTGGCAACCAACACTAGGGTAGTCAATGATGGTCAACGAAGGGGTCAAATTGCCTTGGTTTTTATGCCCAAAATTGTGGCCTACCCAAACAAAAGTCTCCCTCATAAAACTGAAGTCAAAGCTGGTCAAAGTCAGCCTCTTGAAATTTCGTTCAAATCTGGTCAATGCAACAGCTAGAAAATCAGACCTTCCTTCGCACGTGTTCAAAGCGAAAGAAGCCCAGAAATTTGTACCCAATCAAGATGAGAGAGAGAAATGAGGAGGACGCACCTTGTATTTATATGCAACGTTGAAGGCTAGAGGAGGCTAATTAGATGGCAGGCCAACCTTGATAATTTTTCCATAATCAAAATAAATTCAGAACTTCATTTGTACATGTCAGAATGGGATGATCTTTAGATCAATATTACATCTCTCAAAAAGAGGAACCCAAGAAAAATATTAGTTGCCTCATAAGAGCTGTCCAAAGTGTTGCTTGGACCTAGTTGCCAAATTTAACAGATCTCTACAATCATACATTGTGAAAACCAAAGTTACATAAGGTTGAATTAGGACCCATTATTTCATGTTAGAACAAAGCATATTAATAATAAGTATCATTATGTCAAAACTATGGTACTAAATGGGGTCATGAAGCTACAATATATCTCTACATATGAACAAGTAGTTGGTATTTTGACAACATCTCTTCCAAATAAGAAGGTTAAGTACTTGATAGGCAAACTTGGTTTGGTGGACATCTCCTCCTTGGTTGAGAGGGGGTAATGCATGACAGCTTATTCTCCATGTGTCATGCACTAGACCGAGACTAATAGTAATAAGTCTATTGAAGTCACTAGAAAGGGAGAATGGAGGATTGGGTAAGTATATGATGTTGGTACTTCTTAAGGATTAGTAATCCAAGATAGAAGTAATCTCATAGACCAATACTCTTTTAGGATGAGGCAGGGCATCGAAGACAAGAGAAGTCGAAGAGGACCAATATTCTTTGAGGATTGAGAATCCAAGATAAGAATCGTTCTAAAATGACATACCTAGTGAACATCTGAATGGGGTATGTTCCTTGAGAGGTAGTGTAGTGTCTCACATAAATACTTTTAGCATTATGTTATGATCTAGTGGAAAAATAATCTTGTTAGACAAGGCCTTGCCATGTTGACAATGTTGGTTATGATGTTGATGCTTAAAGATGGCTTATCTATCCAACTCTTCTTATGAGAATACTTCAATTTGAGCATCCTTGAACCTCATGATGGGATTATGAATACCTCCCTCATTAAGAGGGAGTGTTGGAGAATGTAACTAGATTCGATCTTCATAATGACTTTTGTAATCATTACATTGTATATTTTATATGAAAAGAAAAAGAATTTTATTTGTTCAAGCATGGGTTTGATACTCAAGTCTAGGTCAAAGCATGTTCTTCATGCTTCTAGGGATTGTTGAGTCAAAGAATAATATTTTTCATGTATTATAGTCTTATTTTTACTCTTTGTAACAAAACAAAATTATTATCTAAGTCTAGAAAAGTCATTTTGTCCTCCAAGACCAAGCCGGCCCTGCCAAGATAAGTCAACCTAGAAGAGGCCTATTTGACCTCTTGATAAATGTATATATAGGAAGAGACTTTGACTCATTTGAACATCAATAAAAATTTTGATCTGCAGCTAAACAAGAAGGCATTCAAGAATGAAATTCAAGGAGAATAGAAGAACTCAAAAGCAAAGGAAGAAGACTTGAAAATATGACCTTTTTTGCTCACAGTTGCACAAATTTAGGGTGTCTGTGCGAGTTACAGGGTCAAGGATTGCAATTTTGAATTACAGACCCGACGTAGAGGGTCAAAACTTTGACTGGAGCATATCTTAAAGAGTTTGACCTTCATTGACTTTGGTGGACTTTGAATTTATTGGAGGTTTGCCTTGGTGCTTGGAAGGAATCATGATTTTGGTATTCGGTTCTTGGAGGTCTCACTTTGATTTGATTCTATGAGAAGAGAAGTATTATTTTTGGGTTTTCCCCTTGGAGGGGTTTTTCCCTAGCTTGGAGTCTATATTTTGTGTTCTTTGTGTTCTTGTGATCTTAATGTTTGGTAATTTGATGAAAAAGAAATAATTAGCAATTGCACCGAAAGGTGCAAAGGAATGTCGAAATTGGGGGATATGGAAAGAAATAATCAAGCGAAATATATGGATAATGAAATATAATCAAAATTTAAGTTTCTATATATCTTCTAAAGAATGTAGCACGAGGTTAAATTTAAGAAGAAAATTACACTAACATAAATGTCCTAGAACAATGGAAATTCTTGCAGTTAGAAGGTACATAATAGAGGAGTTCAATTTCTTTGGGGTATTTTAAAAGCCATGGAATAAATTTTGAACATAAATGAAAGTGTGTAAGGGTTGGGAGGAGGCGTTCAACGATGTTGAAAGTGTCTATTTTAATAGAAAGGGTGAAAAATAAATGATTACATTTGATCTTGGTGTCAAAATCTAAATCATGGGCCTCATCCAATGAGGGCATGTTGTCATCAAACTCAACATCTTATTGACCTGAGGAAGAGGAATGTTCCTCCTCTTGAGAAGGTGGGCTACATGGCTTCCTTGCCTTAGGTCTAGGCTTCCGTTTGATTGTTTTTTAGAACAAGAATTTTAATGATGGCCTGTTTGATGGAAAAGTTGACAACAAAAAGCAATGTTCTCATAGTCCAACAGTTGGGTCTAGTGAAAATCACCTATTTTTAAATTAATTTTGTGAAGAAATCCTTTGTTGATGTTGAGTTCTACACAAATCTTGCAATAGGTGTAGACTCCACAATAACCTTGTGAGGGAAGTGTGTCCAGGAAATGACCCAAGGTGTTTCCAATACCTTTAAACATTAAAAAATGTCATAGATAGACCAACAAATTTGGGAGCCAAACCCAAATGTGTAGATTTGTGATCTGTGTTATGGAGTGGTTAAAATTTGGGGGCCAAGGGGTCAGGAAGCGGCCAACTTTTCACCAGAACTAGGGCCCCTTGGAAAGAACATTCTGATAATCCTCTTGATGAGCAAACATAATGATGAAGAAACCATTGGAACAAAAGATGGGCATGTATGCCTTGGTCCAAGTTGAATGGATCCATTTGTAAAGGTCTTTTGTGTGTAGCCACAACCCATTGAAGTTGCCGATGAGGCCATTTCTTAGCAAGAGCTCATACATTTCATCGAAATCTAGATGAGGAAGTTTGAATGAAGGGACATCCTTAGCTTTGCCCACTATAAAAGAACCGTGAGCAACTTGGGCCTAAGTCATCTTGTATGAGGGTTTTGGGACAATGGGACGAGCCTGAGGTGACACTGCACTTTAGGGAGATTGGTTTCAGACAATGTCTTCATAAGAGAAATTTTGGGTTTCAAATGCAACCTTCTTAAACCATGGTCAACAAATCCACCCCACGCATGTTATATGTCAACTAGCACAACCACATTAGTAAATGTAGTTAATATTTACAAATTGACACAACATTTTGCACCTTTTACATGCTAATCAACCTATGAAATGATGTCAATTGACATATATCAATGACATTTACTAATGTGTGTGTGTTAGTTATAAAAAAATTTAATATATGAGTTAAACATATATCCATATAAAAAAGCAGGTAACAACATTTTTCAATATAAAGATTCAAAAAACGTGTAACAACATTTTTCAATACGAAGATTCATATAATTTAGAGAGATTCAACCAATTTACTAAGAAGATTTTTAACTTATAGATAAATTTCATTATAATACCATATGATATTATTATTAGATATTCCATTTTATAAAAGTTAAATCCTACCATCAACTTATTAATTATTAATAAATAAATTAAAATTATAAAAACCTATTTTAAAATAAATAAAATTAGTATCGATTTGTTTGCTAAGATTACAATTAAAAATAAAAGTATCCACTTGTTTTTCCAAATGTTACAAAACATTTATAACAAACATGGAATCGTGAGCTATTCAAATCTCTTGGCTCATGGCATCGGTTGCTAAATATAGTTTAATCATTATGGAGATGTATGAAGCTCGTCTCCTTAACCCTTTATTAAAATAACTTTTATGGCCAGAGTGAGCCCCTTAAATCTTTAGATCTTGTGGTTCAGGGCGTTGGTGGCCAAATATAGTGTAATCATTATGGAACAGTGACACCGTGTTGTCTTTTTACGTATAGATTCTTAGATATGCACGTATTCGTTCTGATATCCAATTCATGAAACACGTAAAGGATGGGAAATAAAAATATATTATTTCATAAATAAATTTGTTCATTCCTTCACTATCGATTTAGCTATCCCGAAATAAATTTGTTCATAACTTTACTCTCGAATCAGTTTTTTTGCGATTGATTGATGACCAGTTTATAATGTCTCCACGCAACAGTGAGAGAGATATCCATTACAGATTAAATCCTTTTTATAACAACCTTTTCAACGATGAACAACACAATTATCTACTCATTACAACAGTGGACTGTTTCTCAGCCTTCTCAATTATGAACCAAACAATTATCTACTCGTTAGAAGATTGGACTTTGTCTCTTTTGTCTGTTTAAGTGGTCTTTATGTTGTGGATTCAGATTGTGGACGCGCCGAAAATATTATTAGAACACACAAAGTTTATGTGGCTTGTCATTGAATAAGAATATAAACAAATGGCATTAGTTTTCCCTGGAATTTTGTTACAGACTGACAATCAGTTCATATCAAAACTTACCTAATGAATTGTCACTGAATAAGAATGCCAACGATGGCATCTGCCGCGAATGTATTTTGCAATCGAACAAACAACCGGTGATCAATATTTATATAAGAAAAGAAATAATCAGACAAATATAGTAAGAATGTCGTCGGTCATTAGGCTCAGTCTGTATTCATGGCAGTTGTCCTCAGCATGGTGGAAGATCTAATGGGGGCGACTGGAGACTCAAAAGAGAGTCAAGTCCATTGTTAACCACAAAAACCATCGCTAACCCCCATGTTATGTGCACGTCTAAGTGGCAGTGCATCACCCAAGCTCCTGCCATGCATAATCACCATGACCAACATCAAAGGATTTAAAAATAAGATACAGAAACAAGAGAAAGCGGATTGGTGTATAACTTTTTGCTTACCAGGATTGTCAGCAACGAATCTTATGGCCGCCCAGCCATTGACTGGAACGTTCACAGTGCTGCACATAGGAGGATCGACCAGGTTGAACTTGTGAGGATCTGTTTGTGGATTATAATTACCAAACCTTGCTCCCACTATGTAAAAATCATAACCATGGAGATGGATAGGATGGCTTTCACCAGCCAATATACTATGTAAAAATCATAACCATGGAGATGGATAGGATGGCTTTCACCAGCAAATATATTTGTTCCGTGGAGAATTACTTGAACTGTCGTGTTATAGTTAAGAACTTTCACTTTCGTGGCTAGCCTTTCACCGGGGACCAGAGGCCTCTGCTTACGTTCTGCGCAGTATAATCAAATTGCACTGTAGGGTTGTCGGGGAAGTCCATGGTGAATACCCCTCTCATGCCAAAATGTTGAGCTTGAAGAAGTCGATGGCATAACAAACGATACTTGATCCATTGGGACCTCCACAAGATTGTCAGATTGTCCTGTGCATGTTGAATATGAAATGAATTATTTTAAGCAAATTAAGAAGCCAACAGTACTATGAAGAACAATACATATAAAAAATATAGATAAAACAATTAAAAAACACAGTGACCTAAAAACTGCTGCAAATCTTATATATTTAATTCAACTGTTAACTACATTCTTATATAGTAAAATTATTACTAAAATCAACTCTAAAACAAATCTACTGACATTATAGCTAATTTACAGCACTTTCCAGCAACACTGACCACCCTAACAATCTGCTACTTTAATTTTGCAGTGAACACAAAATCTGCTGGCTACTTTGTCAGCTAATTAAATAACTAATTAAGCATTAATTAATTCTAACACTCCCCCTTAATGATTAATGAGGATTTACTATCTTATCTCTTATTGTCAAAAACTGATCTTTTGCCACTGCTTTGGTGAAGATATCTCCTAGTTGATGCTGAGTATTTATATTCTTTAATTCATATTTATATGCTTTAATTCAATATCCTTCTTCTGCACCAAATCTCTAATGAAGTGATATTTCAGGTCAAAATGTTTTGTCCTACTATGATGAACTAGATTCTTTGCTAACTTGATGGCACTTACATTATCACAATAAATCACTGTAGGCTGAACTTGTTTTTCTCCAATTTCTTCCAAAAAATTTCTGAGCCAAAGAGCTTGTGTAGCTGCTGAGGTAACTGCAACATACTCCGCTTCTGTAGATGAGAGGGCAACAATGCTTTGTTTTTTTTAGCTCCATGTAATCAAACCAGAACCAAAAGAGAAACAATTTCTAGATGTGGACTTACGGTTATCAAGACTACCTCCCCAATCTGAATCACTAAATCCAACAAGATTGAACTTTTCAGAAGAGTAATAATGAATACCAAAATTTAGAGTGCCTTTCACATACCTTAAAATCCTCTTGGCTGCCTTCATATGTATTTCAGATGGATTTGTCATATATCTTGAAACAATTGAAACTGAATATGTAATATCAGGCCTTGTGTGGGTTAGAAATATCAAGCTCCCCACAATACTTCTGTAAGTTTTCTCATCAACTAAATCAGCACCATCATCTCTACATAACACCTCTCCATGAGCACTTGG